>JANHFL010002539.1:105581-123952 GCA_032468155.1 Oxyrhabdium leporinum | reverse complement strand
AGGAAGGAAGGAAGGAAGGAAGGAAGGAAGGAAGGAAGGAAGGAAGGAAGGAAGGAAGGAAGGGATTATAATGAGAGGGATCTCTCCTGGTGGTCTCCTATCAGGTCTCCCATCTTCTGGTGGTGGTCTCCCATCTCCTGGTGGTCCCATCCTAGTGATCTCCTGAGCTCTCCTGATGGTCTCCCATCCTATCGCTGAGGATACTTTGGTTACAAAGCCAGGTCTCCTTGCATGGAGAGGGAATGGGCCTCCCTATGACCCACACATTTTGCCCTCCTGCACACACCATGAGCAACTTGGCCAAGGAGAGTGAGAACAGCAGCAGCAGCCCTGAGGAGGATGTATGTGCAGCCAGGCACCCCCTTGGGGAAGGGAGGCTGGGCTGGGCTGGGCTGTGGGGTCCCGGTGCCCTGGGAGCTCGAGGGCCGGGGTGGGTGCTTTCCCTCTTTTGCTAGGGCTCTGGACAGCCTGTGCTGCTATCTCTGTGTGGCCTGAGAGGGATGGTGAGGCTCCTCTGGAGGACAAGGGTTTGGTGCTCTGTCTGGTCTCGCCTTCCTCAGCTGTAAACCCAGAGTTGACCTCCATGGATTTTTTTTCTATGAGTCGATTTACCTCTGGAGAAAAAAACAGAAAAAAGGAAAGAATACTGCACTATTTTAAATGCTTCCTCTCTACTCCAAAAATTAAGGAATTGTTACTTACTTTCAAAGCAGGCACTAGATCAAGAATTAGAAAGGTAATTTTAATTAAAACTCAGAAAGGTAGGTTGTCTTATCAGGTACCCATGCTTGATTGTGTGCCATCAAGACACTGTCCCACTCTTCACCATATAGATTGATTTTCTCCGTGATGATCTGTCCCTATTCTGATCCTTCAGGTCTTCCATTCCTACTGTAACTGAATCCATCCACCATGCTGCTGATCATTCTTCTCTTCTCTTCCCTTCCATGGGCACCCACAGAGTTGTAAAACAGTGCCTTGGGAATAAGAAGATATGAGAACCTAACAATTGACAAACATTGGTGTTATGGGATGGATCTCTTCAGCTAGAAATCAGGACAAAGTCTAAACATCCTCCTAAGCTTTTCCCTGCCTCAATTATAATTCCACTTCAAGATTTTATTTTGCACAGAAGGAACTGGCAGCTACTGCATATTTACTGGTTTTTAAATTGTAACTTGAGACTAAGCATTTGAAAAGCCCAACTTTTTTCCAGCCCCATTGTATAGTGTATAGAAGAATTAACCCACTTTTCTGGGAGGAAAAAAAAATTGTACTGCTTATATAATCCCCCAAAATGCCCACAATTTACAGAAATACCAAGCTTTCCTTACTAAAAAAAAAATAATCTGGCTAGCCTAAATGCCTTTGTATGCTAAAAAAAATAAATCTTTGCAGTTGATCTTAATAAACAGAGAGAGTAAAGAGCTTTTGAAAATTGTGCATTCAGCTCAGAGATTTAAAAAGATCTTTAAAATTCTTTTATTTCTTTTTTATTAAAAATGACAGTGTATTTTGGTTTTTATGGCTAACCTTTTATCAATGCTATACTGAGCACTAACTGTACAACGTTTGCAACTCTGTTCACTTACTGTTACTATAACATTGTATACTTTTTTCTATTTGTCCATTCTCTTGTTTAAAAAAATGATTAATTTAAAAAAAAAGAGCTTAAAGGCAAGAAAGCCACTGCAGTCAACATATAATTGCAACTCCAGGTTTCTGCATTTTTGTCATCTGCAAACAGACTAGAGGTAGGCAAAATTTCATTTTGAATCATTTCATCTTCACAAAACTTCCCAATTTGAATGCTAATCTGTTTTTTTAATACAAATCTGGTTGTTTTGAGAATTCTGAAAATATTTTAAAGTCAAAAGAACTGTTCAGAGCTCAAATCGGTTCCAAATTACTCAAAACAGCCTATTCCACACGTCTGGCGAGGAGAATTTGGTACTTAAAACAGTTTGGACTGAAATGTTTTACACACCACTACACGTGGACCTGCTATGCTGAATTCTAGAGCAAACTGTCACACACAGAGACAGGGAATGCAAAAGTAAGCAAGAGACAGAAAGAAAGCTGTCAAGATTACTCTGAAATACATCAAGCTGGAAAAGTCAGCATGCTCTTTCATCATAGCTGTTTCTGACACGGAACAGCAAAGCGCTCCAAGCATCTTGATCAGAGATTATTCCACCTTTCTGGAAACATTCCAGCCACAGCTCATGGCTTTAACCACAGTGCTATAGAGCTTTATCCAGGCTTCACGCACATTCATCTTGAAGGCAGGACCATGGCATTTCTCCAGCATATAGAGCAAGGAGTCCCCTACAGCCTGCAAATCATAAAGAAGATTACAGAGTTAGCATCTGAACAGCAGACATCTCAAGACAAGCATAATTTATTAATATTGGAAAGAGATGATGCTCCGTCACAGGAACACAGTACTTAGAAAGGAAGGTCACACTCCCTCCACCTGTTACTAACTTGACTTTTCTTGCTGCTATCCATCACTGAAAAGTAATGCCCAATCTATAAATGGAAAAGACAACTTTGCTAACTATACTCATACAAATAAACTGTGTTTTGTTACCAAATGCATCAGTGATTGTATTTTGAAAAGGTGCAACTGCACTAGGGCGGTTATCCCCACTGCTCTGCACAACTTGAAAACTTTTAGCCTCTAAACAGAGTTGTGTTTACTAAACTACAACTACAAGCATAAAATCACTGAAAAGCAAATCCATTATTTATCTCCAAATATGAAATAAAGACACATTCCCAGATTTTATCTGTTAGCTGTAACTTATGGATAGAAGACCCCACCTACATCCCATTTATTTATTGGTTCCTTCCTTAGCTAGTTTTTTGTTAATGTTTTAACTTTTAATATTTTTAATGTTTTAATGTTCTAATTGTTTTATATTCCTGTTTTATGAAGTTGTAAGCCACCCAGAGTCGCTCAACGGTGAGATGGGTGACATATGAATTTTATAAATAAATAAATACATAAAATAGAATACTCTGTTTGCAAACTATCACCTCTCTTAGCAAGAGCAGTTCTGATAATCCCAGTTGTGATCACTGGGCAAGAACTGCACAGTCCTTAGGCAAGAATCTCACACTTCTCTGATTTACACACTCATCTCCACATCAACTCCCCCCCTTCCTATCTCCTCCCCATCTCTGCCCATTTGGCCACCCAGCACTCCACCTACTCCTGCCAGCCTTCACTGCTCCCAGCTGATCTCCATGGTCTTCTTCCTCCCACCTGGCTGAGGCAGCTCCTTGTCCTTGAGAGGCCTCAACCAGCCACGCCTCATTAGCAGCAGGAGAAAGAGGTGGCAATGCTCAGCTGAGGGTGATGTGGGATGGCAGGGGTGGGTAGCATGCGGGACAGTCAAAAGGACAGCACTGGGGGGAAAAATAGGTGGGTAGGAGGAATTGAAGTGTAGGCTGCAGCTGTAAATGCAGACGGACTGCCAAGAAGCAAAGTTGATGACATAACTCCATGGATGTTGCAACGGGCCATAATTTTGAGGATTGGTTGTTAACTACTATTTGTCCAGTGTTGTAACTACTATTTGTCCAATCAGTCAGTCAGTGAATCAGTCAGTGAGTGAGGACTACCTACAATGTGGAATGGCACAATGAGTTGGCCACAGCCAACTCTCCACGACCATCTCATCTTGCTCAACTTGCCATGGGACAACTCTCCACGGAAAATTTAATGCAGGATAACTCAACACAGTGTTACCTACTGCTGTTTCTTCAACATTATTTCCATTTTTGTCAATAGAAATAATGTCAAAGAAACACCGGTGCATAACATTTATTGCATTGAGTTATCCCGCATGGAATTGTCTGCGGCAAGTTGTTCCGTGGAAAGTAGGCCATGGTGAGTTGTCCTGCTGCGAATTTGCTGTGGCGAAAAGCAAGGCACAGCAAATCTGCTGTAAGTGCTTACCTCAAAGGACTCAACCTTTACCCCAACTGCTTGGTGTTTCCTGCCAAGGTTAGCGAGGTAGTCCTCCAGACAGTGCAAATTCTCCAAATGAGTTACAGCTGCATCAATTACCACCATTACCTACCAAGGAGAAAAGATACTACAATAAAAAACACAGAAATCTGGAATTCTATTTTGGATGACTGTGTCCTTTTCTAAAAGCCTTCTGCAAACATTACAAGTAAAGATTTTTGTTATTATTCACCATAGTGCAGGGACCACCAGCACAGGGACAAAAGCATATTTGAAAGAAATCTGTATCTTCCTACTGATGTTTCCTTCCTCCTTAAATTATTTATTTATTTCAGTATTTGTTGAATTTATATCCTGCCACCATTTCACAATTCTTGGTGAGTTACATGATATGCAAAAAAACCACTTAAAAATCCAGGGTTTGATTTAAAAAAACAATATTCAAATCAAGAATTTAATGACCAAAATACAGCAGAACAATAATAGATGGTCACTTCTCTGGCCATTCCTCACAACAGCCAGGATGAGCAGCAGTCCAAAATACAGGTGACAGAAGACAATGTAGACACCTATCCCTATCCACCTCTTCAGGGTTCACAAACTAGGAGATCCAGATAACATGCATTATGGTGGCTTAGCCAAAAGATTATTACCAAGACTACCTGTATATGTAGAAAACATTTTTATATTGGAATAATAATTGAAATTGCACACAGATCACTAACATAGGCTGTTAACAGAACATGCAAATACCCCAATTTCCCTCTGTCTTTATATGCTAAAAAAAACTACACTGATGGTGTCTTAGCAGAATAACAAAATAACAGAATAACAGATCTTGGAGGTCTTCTAGTCCAACCCCCTGCTCAAGCAGCAAACCCTGTGCCACTTCATACAAATGGGTGTCCAATTTCTTCTTATAAATTTCCAGTGTTGGAGCACCCACAACTTCTGAAGACGAGCCATTCCACTGATTAATTGTTCTAACTGTCATGAATTTTCTCCTTAGTTAGAGGTTGTTTCTTTCCTTGATTAGTTTCCATCCATTGCTTCTTGCCCTGCCTCCAGGTGCTTGGGAGAATAGATAGAAACCACCACCTCCTTCTTTGTGGCAGCCCCTTAGAAATTGGAACACTGCTATCATGTCATCCCTAGTCCTTCTTTTCATTAAACTAGACATACCCAATTCCAGCAATTGTTCTTTATATGTTTTAGCCTCCAGTCCCCTAATCATCTTTGTTGCTCTTCTCTGCACTCTTTCTAGAGTCTCAACATCTTTTTTACATCATGTCTACATCTAATAAGTTGGACTAATGAGTAACTAAACATTTGATCATATTGGATCAGAGTTTCTCAACTTTAACAACTTGAAGTCCACATCTCTTCAAGTTGCCAAGGATGAGAAACACTCTATTGGACCGATAGGTAACCAGTGAGCTCCTACGACTGAAGATGGAACTCAAGAGCTTTCATGGCTGAAAACATTTTAATGTCATCAAATATCTTAATCACGAAACCACACAACATTACTATTGTTAGATGCTGGCAGAGGCTAAGATTTTTTCTTATCTATTTAAACTTGAAGCCATTTTGAAGTTGTGCTTTTCTATCTACTCTTCACTAAAATTGGAGTTGCCTCTCCATTGCCCTTCAGTGGGATCTCATTTCTCTGTAAATTTTGCTTGAGAATTGGTTTTCAAAATATGGCCACAATTTAGGGTATCTAATTTTTTTAAAAAATCAGCAGAGTGCAAAATGAGAAGTCACAAGTGAGCAACATATGACTTCATAGTAACTGCAATCTGGAGTGAATTAAAAAAAAAACTTCACATTAATCACCACAGATAAATAAACTAGTGCTTAACATCTACAGATCAAAAACTATAATAAAAGCTACCAGCTGATCTGTCTGGTTTTTTTTTTTTTTTTTTTGTCAAATAGCCAAATAGAAAGTAGACAATAGTGAGATAAGAAGTATACCTCTAGCAGGCAGCAGTCCAAATTTCAATGTCATGAATTAAAGAACATCAATCTAGAGATAAAAAATACTGCCATAATATATGTATAATGCTTGGGGAAAGGGTTATATACTATAAATTTTAAGCTATTCATCAGATATTACTCAATATTCCAAAACAAGTAACATCAGAAATAAATCAGTCAGTGGGAACCCAGGAAAACAACCTGTATAAATTATTAACTGGTATCTTAATCCAGTCATCCTAATCAAGTGCTCGCCAGCGGAAAATGGACTGCAACTTTAAGAATTCCCAGCTAATATGGAAATATTGCAAATGAATTGGCCCTGGAACAGGATGCACCAGACCCCACCTTTGCAGTCAACCTTTAAAAATGTCTTCCCAGAAAAGAATGAAGCTCCTTTGACTTTTTATTCAAATGCCAAAGTTGTCTTTTTGTTACATTATTCCTTCAAATGTTTTATAGAAATGTATCTCCTGTAAATTATGGCACTATTTTTTGTATTATCAGTGTGTGTAGTTGTGTGCGGTTTTGTGTGTGTGTGTGTGTGTAAAATAGATCTATGTTGCAACAAGAAATGTATATATGTATACCTAGAAATTAGTCCTACTGTTTTTAATGGGGATTTATTGTAGGACTACTGTCTGAGTAGCTCTCCTGAATAATAGATAGACAGCATAATGGGTGGGAAGGAGATATAGCATTTGATTATTTACTTTTACCTTTTTGTCCATATGCTTTTATCTACATCCTGTGTTGCAAAGACATTAGAAGAGCTCACTTAGAGATCTAGAGTAACATTAAATTCTGGTATAAAAAGAAAGGTTGAAAGTGCACTTGAGAAGTTTTCTAATTAAAGAAGCTCACAAGTGAGTATTTAATGATAAAAGTCAGTTTGCCTTCATATCGTTTGAAGATCTTGCAGAAAAGCTATGACTGCACTGATATTTGGTTATAATGGAGTTTCTGCTGCATCCAATGATCTCCAAAGTAATGACATTGAATACAGTGTATTTAAAACACCGGTTGACCACTAATAAGAATTGCTGCCTCAATCTCTCATATACACTCAAGAGATCTTCAATATGTCGAACCCAGTGTTAATCTTTCTAGATATTTGTAATGCCTCACAAACCCTGTTTATACTGTACAAGCAATGCACAGTGTTGCCTTACTCTGAGCTCAAAGTCCCTGGGCTCAAGTAAGGCATTTTCTGCCTCCGTCCAATCACACTCAGAGATTGTACACTGCAACCTACATTCAGAGTTGCCAAAAGTATAAAAGCGCCTGACTGCAAAACTAGACAAGCATGCCCTTTTCATAGCTTTTAACAGGAATGCATATGCAAAACAAATAAAATACCTTGGATTCACTGGGGAGGGCAACAGTATGGAAGTATCCTTATTCATACAAATTATTGCTTCCCAACAAAAAAGTTCACAAAGCAGAAACAAGTTTAACATTTCTTTTTAGATAATGGCTTTACTTCATGTACAACTTCGGTTCTTTTTCAGTTCAGCCTGTCTGCTCTACATATTCTAGCAGATGGTGCTAGAAAAAGAACCCAAACAATCTTTGTCTAAAAGCACATGTTCAGTCTGAATAGTCTGAAGTGAAAGTCATTTTTAACCTCCCCAAAGCTCAGTTGTGTTAACCATCCCACTCCCCTGGCAGTCTGGTGTGTCGGTCACTTTTCTGTCCTCCCAGCTCCTATTCAACTTATCTCAGTAGAACCGCAGTTATTAATTGTTCTTGACTGACTTCTTAAGTTAATTACAATTTCACACTGTAGTATCAAGCATGATTAAAACGATTAGATGTTCCGCACCATACAGTTCATTCCTCCCTCTCTCAATTCTTCTCCCCTCCAAAACTGTAAGCACGCTTCTGCATCACTGCAATAGATTGTTCAGTAAGATTTGAAAGTATGGAAAAGTATGAAATGTATTTTAACAATGTTTCACCTTCCAAATTACAGCCGTTTTGTAACACAAGTTTTGCTATGCTCTTCAGTTTCCAGATAATGTACTGAACACAGCAGAAAGCAGCTCAGGCCTAAGCTTGAAGCTCAGTGTATCAGGTCTCCAATATTTATCCACATGTCTGAGCAGTGTAGTCCTATTGGGTAAAATACTGGATACCAAAATTGTCAGCTTTGCCCATTGAAAGCTTGGGATGTCCACTATTAAAAAATTTGTTTTTAATAGTCTCTTTCTCTCTAAGATATGTCTCATTCTACTTATAATGGGCAACAAATCTCACACAATAAAAGAGGTACTGCTACTTCCTCTGTAGTACTTGTTTAGTTTAGATGCAAACTCCCGAAACAGCAGTTCCATAGTACATGAATTTAACCTCAAATATTATTCAGTAAATATTTATTATTTTTTTCAATTCATATGGCCACTCATCTCAAATACATATTTAGAAATGAAGAAAACACAAATATCGTCTCAATAAATTATCAAGAGACTCCACCCCGATCATGTACATTCTGCAATTACAGTGAACTATGAAGGAAAATAAAATAGTGACAGAGTTCAGCAACTTAATCATATTGTTTTTCATTCTGAAATGTATTATTTGGATAAGTATTTTGCTTTTGAATGAATAATATTTCCACTCTATCATTGCAAAATTAAGCTTGAAACATATGTGGCTTGTGAAATGGGAATATTTTTTTCCAAGTTGTTATCAAGTTATTCAAGGTCAAAGTTCCGAGTATGGTACTATATGGGACTCAGATTATATATGGATTTCCAGGGAAGAAATAGTGGACTGAAGATGGTTCCACAGAAAGCAGAACCAAACACTGTAGCAGAATGAATTGCTGGTGAATGTACTGAAGTATATTTTTGAACAATAGAGCCAGAAGTTAATTTTAAGAATTTACCTCTTTTAAAAAATGTTATGGAAGAGGAACAAATTTTATCTGATAAGATTAAGACTAATCTGAAAGTGGATTTAAAAATGACAGGCTACAAGAATGACATGAAAAAAGAAGTTACACTAAACATACAAAAGAAACTGACGAATAACAATAATTCAAATGGATATGCAAATAAAAACCAAGAGAGGGACCTGGATAATTTTCCTATATTAGATTTATAAGACAGGTGTGTTAAAACTTTGAAGGGTTTTGTGAGAAAGAACAAAGAAAAAATGAAATGAAATCAAGTTCTAAGACATCAATTTAAGAGACTAAAGATCAAGATTGTTAGAAATAAAAGAATGGGATATAAAATTTGCTTATTTGATCAAGGTTAAAATACATATGTTGTTATTTCTGGCAACTAATAATGTGTCAGCGTTCCATCGAAGTTTCAACAAACCACTCAGCACTCAGATAATAATAAATCCAGATCAGAGTTTATTGAAGAAACCATGTTGGCCCATCTGGGAAAAACCTGGATCTGAAAAGCCAGGTTTTTCCACACCCAAAAGAATTCAAAAGTCCATCTCTTTACCATCATCATACATCACATTCCCCAATCAAAGTTCATACCCATCATCCCTCATCCATCTTGTCACTCCTTTTCCAGGTGCTGACTAGTATGGCCTTGACACAATTACCAAGAATGTTGTTTTGTCTAAAATCCATTCTAACAACATGAAAAAGTAAAAAAAAACCTTAATTCCCATACACCTTATTGTGGCAGCTTGCAGAGGTTTCACAATTATGTCTTCAAAAGCTGACATAATGAACTTTTGCTGATATCATGGCTGAAATGACAAGGCTTTAAAGATTTGTTTATAGATAAGATGTGGGATATGGGAAGAAAATATTTGTTGCATTTTAAGGGAAGGTGATAAATTACTAAAATTATTTATAGTTATTGTGATGAAGAACGAAGTAATTTCTTTATATATTTTTCTAAATTTTCTTTCTATTTTTTCTACTATTTTTTCTTTTCATTTTTTTCTTTTAATTGTTATTGGTCTTTATTGTTTTATTATAAATTTAATAAAAATATTATTTAAGAAAGGTACACAATTGTGCACCTACAAGAAAATCTCAACCATGAATTCCACACAACCTAAATTTCTGAAAACCATAGCTCTTATCTTTGACATTGAATTTCCTAATGTGATTAGAATTAGGCTGCACACAGCACAGCAAATCCTTTGTGAGACCTCTTTGGTTCATCTTACTGTGAAATATAAGTATAAACCACTCTGCAAAAACAAATTGATCAAGATCTGATATATTGTGACTTGTCAAAATTAAGCAGAAGGCCTGGTACATTCAGGAAGATAGGGCTAAAATTTTTCATCTTTATTATAAGTCTCTTCCCAGTTTCTGCACCCTTCCTATTTTTTCAAGAACATGCATACTCTGTATATAAAGCTTTTGTCTCTACATCTCTATGTTGATATTTATCCATCAGGGTGACCACCAGAAACATATCAAGCTCCTAGGTGAATATTGCACCAGTATATGTGCATAAAGATTGAATGTGTGCCTTGTGTCTTATAAATAGGTCTACTATATTCATATTAGTGATTAAAATTCATAACCCCAATTATCAGAAATGTTAGTTTCCCTCATGATTAGGAGAATACTGTTTTTCTTTAAAATAACCATTTTTTTAAATGTGCCAAGGGTGTTGGTAAAACTTTTATCTGTAGCATTAACCTAAAGAAACTGACTGGACCTCCCTCACAGTACTGACTGACTTGGTTTTACGTTATTTTTATGCATGCCTTTTAATTGCTATATGTTTTAGTGTACATTGGTGTGGTTCTATAAATAAAATTTTAAAAAAACATTATCTCTTCTGTAGTAAAATATTGAGAAAAGAACTGTGCTATTCAACATCATTTTTATTCTTCTTGGTTTTTTTTCATATTTGTGTAACTGGCATTTGATCAGAGGATGGGACAGTCCCATTTTGATCATTTGAGATACAGACCCTTCTCTGTAGCATCATCTCTTATATTGTCCCTCAGTTTTCTCTGGAAGAATATAATCTGTATTAATTGAATTATTCTTGATTTATGCTGGTGTAGATAAAATCAAATATTTGGAAGGCTGGAAACTTTTTTGATCTGCTTTACAGTCTCATCCCTTCCTTATTCCTCATGTGATATCTGTGTATTATATCACTTCCTTTTATGACTCAGCAGCCCCCCAGAATGGAAATGACAAATCAAACAAGGTTCAAGTTTGAATTGGCTGTTTTTCTGAGTGAATATGATATACAAACCACAAACCCATTTTTTTTCAGCAACAGAGAATATATTACAAAAAAGATGCTCAGAGGCAAGATCTCTTTCAACACCTTCAGAACTTCTTCCATGGCAAATTATGAACCTTGGAAGTTGCCTAGATCAGATCTACTTAAGCTAGCACTGTGTATGCTACTTCTGCATCAAAACTTTCTTCCACGTTCTCATTTCAATTTATGGGTTAAAAAAAAGTTGTTGCATGTAAGTCCCATACCTAGTCTGACGAAGCGATCAACTGTGTGTTAATATCCTGTTTTTCAATCATCTTTTTGGCTCCATCAGCTTCCCATGCTTCAGTTCAAGCTATTCTGTAGACCTTTTCAGGCCAAAAGGCATAGGCAGGCAGGATGATGATGAGTAACTGAAAGATGTTTAACAGGAAGCAGCTTCTACACCCTCTCTTATCTCACACAAATAAAATAAATTCAACATCATTCCCAAAATGCAAGTAAAAGACCATTTGTATGCTTGAGAATGCAAGATGGAAATTCATTTAATGACTACTCGAAGTTACAACAGCACTGAACAAGTGACTTATGACCATTTTTCACACTTACGACCATTGCAGCATCCCCATGGTTGTGTGATCAAAATTCAGATGATTGGCAACTAACTCATATTTATGATTGTTGCAGTGTCCGTGGGTCATGTGATCCCCTTTTGTGACCTTTTGACAGTCAAAGTCAATGGGGAAGCCAGATTCACTTAACAACCATGAGACTAAACACTTGCAGTGATTCACTTCACAAGTCTGGAAAAAAAGGTCATAAAATGGGGAGGGCAAAACTCACTTAAGAAATGTCTCACTTAGCAACAGAAATGTTGGGCTCAATTGTGGTCATAAGCAGAGGGTTACCTGTATTTAATATGGCTATACAATGCTTTGGATTCAGTTTGGAAGAGCACCTGTCTATATTTTATTAAAATAGCCACATCTTTCCCTAAGAACACCTGGCTGCTGGGGCTGCAGCTGAAAAATCTGGAAGTACTTGCTTAATGAACCACAGTCTCCCATACATTCCAGTCTCTTTTCCCAAGCTAAATCCAAAATTGGTTTCTGGAATTACCGGTACATCTATGTTGATAAAACAGTGTGTCTTCATGGTCTTGTATACTATGTTAATTGCAAAGCATGCAGCTCCCTGATTTTATTTTTAAGAAGCATTCTTTTCTTTGAACTTTTTTTTCATTTTTGTAACTACAGCGTAGTGGGCAAGGTGAATATTTGTTGGGGGGAAGCAGCTGTGGACAAAAGACACTGCGGGGACTCTTTTACTGTAACAATTCACATTCCAGATGGCAAGCACAGCTATAGTTTACACACAGCCTGTGAGATGCATTACATCTTGTACCTTTAGGAAAGTGTTTGCTTTTAATGTTCAGAAAATATTGCAATCTGTGCAACTGAAGTATCTCACTGGGAGATGTTTGAACTATATTAACAAATCAAAACAAAAGCAAGGAAAAACATTCTAACGTCTTGAGGATTATGAGTGACATAGGATGCATGTACAGTACATCCATCCATGCCTCTGGAGTTATTTCCCTGCTAGCAACATAAACTCCAAAATCATTTTTATACCTTTCCCTCCCTATCCCAGGTTTTAATATATCTGGACTGAATAATGCTGCACATGCTTGTTGATAAGTTCTTGGAAACATCCATTTGCACAAACTGTCCAAATAAAACAAGGTCAGCATAAAGTTTGGCAGCTCTGTTGTGGTTCTTTTGGCTATGCCAAAGAAAACAAAACTCTTCTTCAGAATAAATAACCATATATCCTGATCCCATAGCCGGGGGAAGGTGCAATTTAAATAAAAGGAGAAAACATGTCTTTAGAATGCGTGCAATGGAGAACATCTGAGAACTTGACAGCTCACCACAGGTGGGCTGATCAATGCACCGTCCCATAATGGCCTTTCAGTAAATGTTACAGGCAAGCAAGAGGTCACATTTGCAGCAGTCTCATGGGTTGCTTAATCTGATTGGGACAGTAGCCAAATCTTCTCTGTCATCACTGAAACTATAACTTTTTTATACTAAAATGCTTGAATTCTCAAACTTTAAAGCTGGAGCTCTTTTTGCTATCTAAAGTTAGTATTTCCTTTTCAAATCTACAAATTTGGTGTTTAATCCGTTTGAGTTTCTTTGGAATAGCAAGTGTCTAATTCAGGAGAATTTCTTGATTCAACATAGTTTGGTACAGACTCAGCTAACTTTATTGCTTTAAACACCTTCCTTTTCTGCCAGCTGCTATTTTGACCATTATGATTTCATATTCTACTGTTCTCTAGGGTGAATTACTATAATGTGTCATATACTGACTGGCCTTGAAAATTGCCTAAAATTTCAGTGGTTTCAAAATTCAGTTATTATGCTAACTATAGTAGCTTGCCTAGATGAAGTTACATCAGTTTTACAAACAATTCATTGGTTATGTATTCATAACTGAGTCCAATCCAATGTTCTTGTGACCATTCTTAAAGTCCTAAATGACTTGAGATGCAAATAAATGCCTCCACAAAATTGTAGAGATTTTGCAGGGAGGTCTTTTCCAATCTCTCCAATAATTTTAACGCTGAGAGAAGAATTAGTTTATCAGTTAGCGCCACCCAAACAGTGAAGTGGCCAGCACATAGATTGACTCATCAGGTCACAAAAAGTGGGAAGAAAAACAGTTATTTTTGCAGATTTATGCAAGATATTAAAAACAATTCAGCAGCAGACCATGGTGGCAGCAAAAAAGAATGAATAGATCTTTTGGTTTTTCCTGAAAAACACAACAAAATTACTAGAATTGAGTAGTTACTGACTAATATTGGATCTCTCTCTTTCTGGTAGAAATCGAAGAGAGTTGGCACTGACTACATAGGTTTAGGTGATAAATCCGCCATATATTTTAAATGTTTTCTGAATTATGAATGTCTTAACAAAGCTATAGATTTAATTTTAATATGAATTGAACTGATCATTTGGTTTTTGTGCATTTTATTATTTAAAATATTACTGTTGTAATTTTATGTCTGACAGCCTGGGGTCAGTAACAAAACTATAGTACAGAAATTTGCAAAATAGGCAAGATCTAATTCCTCAAACATTGTTATTAGTGCCTTAGAAATGTTTGGCATGGGATATCTTCCAATAAATAACATTTTGCTGAATTAGAAGACTGACTTTAAAAAATATTTTATTGGATACTGCTACTAGTTACTAGCTACTTGCAATATTATTTATGAACAGTGCTATTGTTTTACTGCTTATCTATTTCATTGCTTGTTTTGACTGATTTTTTTTTGTACTTAATCATAGTTAATCCCCCTGAGGTTTTTTTTTCAAATAAAGTATTGTCTTGCAAATATACAGTAAGCAAAGGAAAGAAATTGGTAAAACAGAAAAAAATAGAAAAAGCCTGCCCTTTTGTTGCATATTTTTATGCTATTATAAAGGAAACTTAAAGGAATAGTGTTGCATTTAGCAAATATGACATTTGCGTAAAGTAAGAATAATGAACTTCATTGTAAGCAGTAGTATTTATATGACTTGGGACTGGGTAGAGAGAGCCTAGATTCACCATGTAGTTAATTAACATCTCAGCCCAAACTGAGAATGGTTATTAAAACAAAACAAAAGGGGATTTCCATATGAATATTCTTGACTTTCTAGAAGAAACTTGTTTATATACTCTCAATAAATTATTTAAAATTGTTTTTCAAGAGCCACCTACTATTTGGCAGGATAGCATTCATTAAATAAATATATTCTAATATTACCATGGATGTTGTTTGCCCATGTCAGCAAGGAGAACTCCAAATCCATAAACAAAATCAGCTATATCTTTCATATCAATGGTAATTTGTCAAGGTTGATTTCATTACCATTCTTCCAACATTTTCATTTGTATGTCAGAATCACAAGATTTATACTCCTACAAATACTATACAATACATGCATTAGGATAAGTGCTCAGTGCTCCACTAATTTGTGTCTTTATTTAGAAAGCTTAAAAAGCTTAAGTTCTTTTTTTAAAAAAAAACCTAAAAATTAATGACCAATAGAGCAATTGTGGGCAGCTTGTTAACTAGTTAAATGGTAATAGAGCTTAGAATTTCCGTCTTTGTGTCTGCGTGTGTGTGTGCGTGTATATACACACATATGTATATCACATATATTTGTGAGGGATATTTGTGCCTTCAAGTTAGTGTTGCACTGGTTTGACATGCACCTGCAGTTTTCTTGGCAAGATTTTTCAGAAGTGGCTTGCCATTGCCTCCTTCCCAGGGCTAAGAGAGAGTGACTGGCCCAAGGTCATCAGTTTGTTTTTCTGTCTAAGGTGGACCTAGGACTCACATTCCTAGACCACTACACCTGCCTCTCTTAAATGATACCCCACCATATCTATTGTCCCTTACAACTTTTAGTAAGAATAGTTATTTTGGGCAATGGTTGCTGTGCAACTCATGCTGACTACTTTACAACCTGATGCTATATATGTTTAGAGTTGCATTTACATTCATATTTAAATCATGAAACCATGTAATATGAAAAAGTGGTAGCTGGATGCTATCATAGACCAGACATTTGGCTGCCATGTGCATTTGGAGTGAAACAGAGCTTGACTTGGGCATTTTTTAACAAGTAATTAGAGCATCTGACCAGGCATCTAAAGTCAGGCCACTTTCTCAGCTTCAGCCTTGCATCTGTAATATTAATTATAATTGTGAAGAAAATAACTTCTGTAGTTTTCAAGTATTCCATTGAATCGGATGGAGGGGAAAAAATTCCCCGCAAAGGTAATTCTGTGCAGTGCCTGTAGGATGTATAGTTCATGTAAATTAAATATGTGTCCTGTTTCTCTAAAAGATCTGCTCTGACTTCCTGTGCTTCAGTAAAGCACCCCCCCCCCCTAAACAAAAAGACATCAATAAGGAAGTTTTCCCATGGAGCTTTTTCAGAACAGGAAGTGTGGCAGCCAGGGAGCAGCAAACTGATGGAGAGATGGATAACAACACCAACAACGTCCCGCGGATGTTGCTGATAGCCTCTGCAATGAAATATGCTCACCAATGTTGCAATGTTAGTCAAAGAAATTCTAGAACAGAGACTTCAGCACCTTTCTGTTCCTTTCCTGTTGCATATGGAGAAGGAGGAGGAGGAGGAGGAGGAGGAGGAGGAGGAGGAGGAGGATCTCATAAAAACAGATTGAAAGGATAGAACAGTACTCTTTGCAACAACTTGTATTATAGAGATAACTCTAGCTTTGCTCTGTTGGATAAGGGAAATGCAACAAGAAAGGACAGCTGGATCAGTTACTTTATACAGAGCTACTAAAAATCAGTGTAACAAATGTGAAAAGCAATTCCTAAGGGAACCACAACCACACTGACAGTCCTAATTAGATACTTTGACCTCAGTAAAGGTTGTCCCCATTCTTTTCCCCCCAATTTATTCCAAATTTATACCCTCAATTTATTCCCAAAACAGCAAGGAGTGTGCTTCTATGTGCATGTCTCTATATAGTGATGTGTGTTTATACACACATGCCCATAGAGGACAGACAAACCATGGGATGACTATTAAAGAAAAGACTTGCCTGAAGTCCTTTTCTCTGTCATAATTACTGCGCATGTTGTATTAAACATATTTCTGTTTAAGATGTATTTCCACCTGGAATTAAATTAGAATATAGCATTTTCAGCTATGTCCCTAAAACTATTAGCAGGTAAATGAAAATACAGCTTTCAATTTGCAAAACAGTAATTGTTATATATGTCCAGAAATTATGTGCAAAGAGGAATGCAGGCCCAAGTATCTTCCAACACAAACCAGGTCTCCTAGCTCAGGAATGCCACCTCCCTGTAGTCAACAAAGCAGTTTCTAAAGATCCGTGCTAAAGATTTCCATTGTTTCTGGATTCTACAATGTCAGAACCTGGGTTTCACAACTGTACCAAAGTTTTCCAAAGTACCGGAAGCAAGACAAGAAACAATGGATGAAAACTAATCAAAGAGGGACGCAACCTAGAACTAAGGAGAAAGTTCCTAACACTGAGAATAATTAGCCAGTGGAACGGCTTACGTTCAGAAGTTGGGGTGCTCCATCAATGGAGGTTTTTAAGAAGAGAGACCCAATAGCCACATGTCTGGAATGGTATAAGGTCTCCTGCTCGAGGGGCTGGACTAGAAGACCTCCAAGGACCTTTCCATCTATGTTATTCTGTTACCAAACAAAGCAGATACTATATACACAGGTAAAGAAGAATAAAATGATCATTTACAATTAAACCATGTTTAATTGTCCTTGAGTACAGGTTCCCCCCAGGGCTGGGTCTTGAGTCCACCAGTGTTCACCTTGATGACCAATGGCTGCTGTGCCAAATCTGCTACAAATCATATTGTGAAATATGCGGATGACACGGCAGGAGGGGGGGGGGGTGTTATCCAGGATGACAGTGAAACCTGGTTCTAAATGTTAATAAAACAAAGGAGATCATTGTAGATTTTAGAAAGAGCTGGCATTGTCATATTCCACTCAATATCAAGGATGCAGCTGTAGAGGTGGCCAACAGTATTAAGTATCTGGGTGTGCAGATAACTAACAATCCAAACTGGACTCTCCACACAACATCCTTAGTGAAGCGTGCAAACCAGTGTCTGCATTTCCTGCGTCGGATGAGTAGAGCATATCTTTCTCCTTCTGTCCTGGCCACTTTTTACAGAGGCACAAATGAGAGAGTTTTAACAAACTGCAGCAGCAGTGCCTCAGATAGAAGATCCATATCTGAGAGTGGTAAGGATAGCCAAGAAGATTATAGGAAGCTTGCTTCCTGTTATTCAGGATATTGCTTATAAGCACTATGTGTTTAGATCTCAAAGCATTGTTAGAAACCCCGCATACCCACTTTACAGTCTCTTTCTGTTGCTCCCCTCTGGAAGGAGGTTTCGAAGTATTTCTAGCAGGACTACCAGATTCTATGACAGCTTTGTTCTCTATGCCATCCGTCTGGTAAACTCACCAGATTTGTTTTTCTCACCATGTACATGTATACATCCAAACTAGACTATGTTGTTTCTGTGTCATATAATATATGTGGGTTTATGCCTAATTTTGTATTTTTCTTTCTTTCTTTCTTTCTTTCTTTCTTTCTTTCTTTCTTTCTTTCTTTCTTTCTTTCTTTCTTTCTTT
>JANHFL010002539.1:94352-105481 GCA_032468155.1 Oxyrhabdium leporinum | reverse complement strand
GGTGACTAATTGCTTGGTAAACTTATATAGGCTGCTAAGCCTATGCTGGGGTGGGGAGGTGAGATGAATAGTGATTGAGCGAGCGGCGGGCGGGCGGGCGGGGTGGGGTGAGCAGTGGACGGGGCAAGCGGTGAGTGGGCAGGCAGGGGCGGGGTCAGCCAGAGGTGATATTTGCCGGTTTTCCGAACCAATCAAAATTTTCTCTACCGGTTCAGCTGAACAGGTGCGAACCAGCTAGATTTCACCTCTGGTGGTGACCCTTTGAGAGCTGTATGAAATGAAATTTCATTTTAATGTATGCCAATCAGTGTACATTTAAAGTGACAATAAAGTTATTCTAAGTTTAAGTCTAAATCCAAACCATGTACCACTGCTAGGAATCTCTGGGGTAATTTTATCACATTTTTGGCTACAGGACTAATCTTAACACTCAATACCTCCTAAGAGCCATGGTAGTGCAGTGGTTAGAATGCAGTACTGCAGGCTAACTCACTGCTCACTCCAGGAGTTCGATTCTGAGCTGCTCAAGGTTGACTCAGCCTTCCCTCATTCCAAGGTCAGTAAAATGAGGACCCAGTTTGTTGGGGGAAATATGCTGACTTTGCAAACTGCTTAGAGAGGGCTGTAAAGCACTGTGAAGTGATATAAAAGTCTAAGTGCTATTGCTATATGTTTCCCATATTCTTTTTCACACTCAAGCTGAAGTGTTATCTTTTATTTTCTCCTTTAAATAACTGTACTAATTCCCTACTTCCCCTAGATTATTTAGCTGGAAACCAGATGAAATGCATGTGTTCACATCCACCGTCAATCTCAAAAAACAGACCTTATACTTTTATTTCAGGGGGGAAAAACAAACCAAACAGGAATTGAACAAATAAAAGATTTGTCATGTAAAATCATGCATCAGTAACTTTCCACCCAAACCTGAAAATAATATCTTTACCCAAATGAAAAATGGCAGTATTCAAGGCAACTCCATCTCCGCAAACAAAAGTACCATCTGTGGGCTGCCAAAATTTGGATGACCACTGTAACTCTTTGCTGTCATCTAGGGATCACAGACCTATAATGACCTTATACCAAGCAAAAGAAAGAACAGAGAAATTCAATATATAAATATAGACAAGAATCAGCTTCCTCATCTTTTTCAAGCTGGAGTTTCCAGATTCCCAATTAAATCAATCCGAGAGACCTCATCCAATAAATTTGTGGGATGATGATACTTGGACATCATTTAATATTTAACTATTAGATAACTCACCTTGTCAGTCTTGCTTACAATAATTTAGAAATGCTTTGCCAAAATCTGTTTTCCAATCCCTAAAAGCTTTTCTTGCCTTGAGAAATAGGTTTCTGCTTCTCTGACTCAATATTAGGTTGCTGAGAATTTATTTGAAAATTCATTTGTTGTATATTGAGCTTGCTTTATTATCCAACATGCTAAAATGGTTTACTCTAGCATAAGAAGCCAAAGATACTGCTACTTTATAGAAAAATTCTTGTACAGAATTGTATTTTCATACAATTCCCATCTTTTAGTGTCTAATAAATCCTGCAGCTGCCTAGTACAAATTGCACCAAAATGTCCTTCTACAAAAAGAAAAAAAAAGCAATGATGACATTTTAAAAATTCAATTAATAGTTGAAAGATGCAGAAGGAATTTCTGTAACTTAATGCACCTATAAATATAGCTTATAAATCTATAAATACAGACTATAAATTAGCAGATAAAAGTAAATGTGTACATCTTTTGTCATAATTTTGAATGATGGATTTCTATCTCTTGGATTAAAGCAAGCCCTTCTGGCTCGGTGGCATTAAAAAAAGGAAGTGGGAAGTCAAGTTACATTTGCCTGTATTTATGTTTCTGATTGGGAAATCAGAAAGCCATCAGGATAGACTCAGGAAAGGACAACCCTAAATAAAAGTGGCTTAAGGAGAAAAACAGCCATGCTCTTCAACTTATTCTGTATTTTCTAAAGTAGAGATTCCCAATTCCTGGGCTATGGCCAGTACCAGTCCACAGCCCGTTGGGAACTGGGTCACACAAGCAGCAGGTGACAGCACGAAGCTTCATTTGAACGGGAGTGGGAGATAGGTTGCCCGTGTGAAACCATTCACTTACCACCACCGCTGCCACCATGCCTGCCAGTCTAGAGGACTAGAAAGGGTGACAACCGCACAGGCATCTCTTTCGAGGATTTTTATTCACAGTTTAGTCACAGTTTTAATCAAGCCATGCAAAGTTATTGCTCAGCTGTTTCTCTCTAAAAACATTTGAATAAACCAAGTTATTTGGGATACTTGACTCTGCTCTTTGGTGCAATTGAGCAAAGATAATAAGGTATGCTGATATCATATAGTGTACAATTTTTCCCCTGCAGTTACTGTATATTTATCAATTTATTTAGCAAATTTTTATAACTGCCATCTCACAAAAAAATGAATCTCGGTGGCGTACAATAGTGAAATAAAATAATAAATAGTAAAAATAATCATGATTAAAAATATAAAACAAACCATGTTTTTTAAAAAAACAAACAAACAAACAAATCACCAGACACAGGAAACAGTAGATATTAACAATGATGGAGCCATGTAAAATACCACAATCTGATGATAAAGCCAGATCTTGAGGAATATATGGAACAAGGATAGAGCTAAACTCACTTTTGCCTGGAGATTGTTCCATAAGGCTAAGAAGGGTCACCTCCTGATAAATCTTTGAACTCAACCTAGAAGCAGTTGGGCAACTAATACACCTCACAGAACAGAGGTGTAACATGTGCTGTTCTGGAAGTAGACATAACTGACAGCACTGCTGCATTTTGTGCCAGTTGACGCTCCAAGAGCAGCCCCCATGTAAAAAACATTGTAGTAGTCCAATCAGGAGGTGACTAATTTAATTTAAATTCCTAGTCTGTCTTTTACAGTTCTGTGTTTGGTGGATTGGGCTATGTTTTCTTTTTGTATGAAGACAGGTGCAAAGAAAGAATTAAGCAGCTCTGCTTTCTCTCTGCTGCCCATCACTTCTTGCCATCTTCTCCTATTAGTGGACCAATTGTTTCTTTGACTTTTTGCTTGTTTTTTATATTTTGAAATAATGTAAACAAAATGCCTAAGTAATTTACTTTTTGTCAATTGTAAAACCAGCTTTCTCCATCAGTTCTGTTTGATCTTCCTTTTTCATATTTTTGTTAACCTCTTTGTTTTCTGATTAAATACTACAGAAGAATACTATGCAAGAGATTCAAAAAACTATCAGTAATTCTCCGTTATGTGCTTCTGAGTAATCATTTTTCTAAACTAAAAACTTTGAACTAAATTAAAAAGTTTGGAGTTCTTTATACTAAAAATCATTGTGGTTGTTCTGATGGAAAGTGATGGCCACTATACAGTAGTTGATAACCATTTAGTTGACAGTAGTTGACCAGTAGTTGACAACCATTTTGAGATGCAGACAGAATAGACTCATCCCCATCAGCCCGTACAGCTCAACAGCAAAGGGACACAGAGCAGAAAACATCCTGCAGAAAGCAGAGCTCCAACTCCTTAATGAAAGAATTTACCATAAAGTCCAGTTGCTTTTTGAAAAATCACCTCTGGGACAACCATGACCTGGATGACTGAGAATCTCCATAGACATGTCAGATTTATGGAACTCTCTAGAATAGTTTTCTCCAACTTGGATGCCCTCCACATATTCAGGTATTGATTTTCCAAATATTCTAAAGTCACACTGGGGATTAAAGTCCACAACCCTGTAAATATCTTGGGAAAGGCTACACTAGAAACTTGCCTTGGAAGTGGATTGTTCCAGGCACTGCTGTTATTTTGTTTCAGCAGCACTGTCTTTAATTAGTTAATTAACTAGAATAGCTAGAAGTGATCTCCCTAGTGGGGAATAACTTCACAAATTGTAGTGAATTAACTTGATAGTGAAGTAACTCATCTAAGTACTGCTTTCATATAGTCCTTCCTGTTCCTCTTAAAAATAGGAAGGTTGGAGGTCTACATCTGTTCATTTTCTGCAGTTGGTAGAGGCTACCCTCCCCTTAGAAATGTTTTTTCTCACTGAGGTAGTTGTATGCAGTTGTTATACATTTTATAATTTTTCAAACTACTTTTAATTATATTCTACGGCTTACCGCATTTTCTTGGAGTATTTACTTCTAATGTGAAAACCTCATAGAAATCAGATGTTAATCCATTTTTTTTTGTTTTTCCTTCTTTTTGCTTTTCCTTTCTCTCAATCTGTGGTCTGCGGACCCCTGGGCTGTCTGTGGTGCTGTCACAGAGGGACCACGAAGTATTGAAGAAATGCTATAATTTAAATCTTGAGTTAAGTCTTGCGAGTCCATGGCCATCATCTGTGGCCACAAAAGGTACTTAATGGGAATCCACAATAAAGAAAAGGTTAAGAACCACTGGTCTACAACATCTGAAAATTGGAAGAATTTGCCCCTATCTTAATTTCCTTATTTCTACCTGTCAATAAAAGTAGATATCATCCATCCATTGCAGACAAAATATATCACAGAAGTCCTCAGTGTCTAAAAATATATTATATTTTGCTTTTTTTAGTGGGCTTTATTTCCAAGTAAGAGAAAATAGAATTTGAAGACTTAAGCATGGAATTGTCTCCCATGGATAGAATACAAAAAGGGTTTACATTAACTAGACTGTGCCCTTGTGAACAATCTTGTTGCAGTTACATACTTATATTTGTAATAGTTGAATGGTAAGCTGCCTTGAATGCCCTTTGGGAAAGAGTTGCAGGATATACATTTTACAATTAATCCAGAAACAGGTGTATGACATGGTCATTTTGGCATAGGCTGAAGTGTGGGGAAGTCTAGTGGGTAGTCCTTTTTCCGCAGCTGCATCCTGTGACGTGTCTCATTCAGATTCATGAACAGCTGAATTATTCCTGGAGTGCTGAAGTTCACAGATGTAGCTGAGAGCTAGTTACGCATAACATAAAATTGTCTTGCTTTTTCCCACTGTTGGAAGTGACAAACGGGGTTTGCTGAATACAGTTTGGTACTAAGACTCTGCAAACCAATCCTCTACAGATTTTTTTAGATGCCAATCTCGTGTAGTACAGTGGAATTTCCCTTGGAGTAACCTTGGAAAGGATTCCAATCTTGGAGCTATTTCATGACATTCCAGAGTCCTCGTTTCACTTGCTTCCCACCAAAATGTTTGGATGTGCATTTCAAAATATAATTTATCTTGAGGAATGTCAACTCTAAAAACATTAGCGCTTATCACTGTCGGTGTAAATGCCAGAAATTAGCTTTCTTTCATCTGAAAAAGGAATAATTAACTTAGCAACTGTTTCCAAAAGTGCTAATTAATGGGTTTCACCAAGTTGATCTGTCAGGATACATCTTGATCTGAACAGCAGTTGACTTCCCCTGCCCCCCTGCCTCTTACCCAGGAGGATTGTGTTTCCTCTTAATTTTTTTCCTGAGACACCAGTTCACAACAAGCTTCAAAGTAATTTGGTAGTGCCATAATGTGAAATATGAAAATTATAAAGCAAGCAGTGTTGTCAATAAATAGTTTTGTACTTGTCTTGATTGTTGTTATAATAAATACATAAACCACATAGAAATAGAGCAAAATGTGGTCACACAGATCCATTGAAATGGAATTAAGGTAATCATGAGATATTGGCAACCCACTGATTTCAAAATATCTACTCTAAATTGGTATTAAAGTGAATAATACCCAAATAGTTTTAGCTCACCAATTACTAATAGCTAGTTCATCTCAGAAAGAAAGAAAAAGGGGGTAGCTGTGACTTATGGATATTTTTCAGAGCTTGTCCAGGAACAGAGCTGTGGTAATAGGCAAATAATATTGCCTCCAGTTCAATTACACCACTGACAAGAGACTTTAATCTTTAATCTAGTAAAATTCAGCAACAAACACTGAATGTTGTAGACAAAATATTGAAATCTTAGCTTGTATTCTAAATATTCAACAATTTTCCTTATATATTAAATAATCCTTATTGAAAAGCACTACACTATGATGTTTCCCACAAAAAATTCATAGCAAAAAAGTATCCTGAATCTTCAGCCCTTCCAGTAGGAATAATGGCATTGGCAAAGTGATATTATCTCTTTAGTACATGTTTGTCTATGTCTGAACATGAACTCATGAAGTGGCAAGTCCAATCTTTACTACCAGAACTGGTATGCAGATAACAGCTATTGTCCCTGTTTAGTGGTGTGCATTTTATAAGCTATATTATCTAGCCAGCTTTCAACCCCCTCCTTCCTTCCCTACAATTTGAGCTCATTTACTAAAAATTCATTGGAAACTGTGCAGTAAGAAAGGGAGTGGAACTGTTTTATTAGTGTTATATTATTTTTCATCCTCCCCCTCCCTGTTCCTTCATGATGAATTGCCTTGTATTGAGATGGTAGCTTCAGCCCAGGGATTTAGCAATCTCCTCCTGGTCCTTTGCACAGACAGATGGGAGGGCCCATGTCCTGAGCATGATGGATTAGCTGGAGAAAGCCTGTTGATTGGAGCTCCATGAAGATTGATGCTTTCTCCTTCTAACAGCATTTCCAAAAAGTTTCTATTACATTTTGATTATGTTTATAGAATCTCACTAGTCTACAGGAAGATTTTTTTGTTTGCCTTCCTCCTCCTCTCATTGTGTGTTATATGCTCACCAACAACACTGCATCTGCCATACTCAGTAAGAATGTATAGTTTCACTTCCTTTTGTTATTGTCTAGTCCACCAAATCTTCTTCAAATAACATTTGAGATAACATAAAGCTAAATGAGAAAGTAGAATCCAGTTAGTCCTTGTCTCTTCTAATATTTAATTATTTATTAATTTATTAGTTTCATGTTTTTCCTCCAAGAGCTCAGGATGGTGGGCCTTATCTCTTCCCATTTTATCTGCAACAAAAATTCTGTGAGATTACAAGTTTCCAAAGATAAGGGAGAATGTAAACCTGAGTCTTCCTGGATCATAGATCCTAGTCCAACACCTTAACTTGATGGTCTTTATCTCTGTGTCTCTTATTCTTCACACGAACCCTCAGCAAAGGAGGAGCAGAACAAAGCATCGACAGACCTGATTCTGATCAAGTAGCTCTAGAAGTAAAACAGAATTATCTTCTTCATTATAATCTGGTACTGATCTGGAGTCTTATTCAGTCAGCCTGGAAGGCATCATCACCATCATGCTGAAAACCAAATGGAAGGGTGGAGAACAGTCTAGTTAGAGAAGAAGCATCTTGGGAAGGATACATTGCTCAGTTCCACAATCAGAGAATAGATAGCTAAGCAAAGGGTCAATTTCAGGGATAGTTTGGCTTTGTTCCTTTTATGACTTGACTTCAGGCCATCATCCTCTGTTTAGAGACCCCACTTTTCTGCTGAAGTTTGACAATATGTGCTGAATTTTGATTGCCTCTAGGAAAACGTGCACATCTCAAGTGTTGTATTTGGATTTAAGACTGCCTATTGATTCTGCTGTGAATGCATGTATTGATTTTGATATTGGACTAGTGACGTTTCTACTAACGTTCTTGAGTCTTGGCACTCTTGTTATAACTCTACACTTGGATGTCTTCATAAAAAGCAGTTTGCTCAAAGTTGTCCCATTTGTCATTCTTTGGGTTTCTGTCTTTCAGTAATATACAATGAGCTCAGGCAATGCTCTTGTTACAGGAACAAATACATCTCAAATATGGGTTCTGATTTCATTTAAAATGCTGGAAGATAAAGAAACAGATATAAATTTTGGAGACAGAAATTTTCCCACTTTTGTTTTAAAAAAATCTCTATTGAATCCTAATGAATCGGGGAACTTAGTGGCTGAATAGAAACCAGAACTCACATTTTCTTCTCCTGACATACACTGCAGTGAGCATAACCTAAAGGGTTTTAATTGGGTATTCATTTTCTAAAATGTTTTCTCTTTTTCTTGTCTGCATTATCACTCACTCACTCTCGATCTCCCCCACATTTTTTTTTTTTGGGGGGGGAAGTTTGCCTTAAAGACAATCTTGATTTCTGGCCACTACATAGAAAGACCATTCAATATTTTGTCAACATTTTGAGAAGCAATTTCCCACTGCCTTCTTCCTAAGACGGAGAGAATGTGACTGACTAAAAATCACATATATGGCTTCTGTATCTAAGGCAGGACTGGAGACTACGACTTCTATTCCAACTCCCTTTAACCCAGGGATGTCAAACTCAATTTCATTGAAGGCTGCATCAGGGTTGTGTTTGACCTCAGGGGGCCTGGGTTTGTGTGGTCAGCTCAACGTTACTTGTGATGGGGGCGCCGCATGCCATTTTTGCTGGCAGAGGCACCCCCTTTGCTGTTTCCAGGGCGGCCCTGCAGGCCAGATCTAAGCACCCCAGAGGCCAGATCTGGCCCGCGGGCCTTGAGTTTGACACCCCCGCTTTAACCACTCCTGAGTACATGTCCTTTAATCCTGAATTCCAAAAACATTTCTGTCCCAATTATATGATTTATATATAGCAAAGACTCAATCAACTGAAAACAATTCTCCACTGAAGCCCATTACCTCTTCTCATCCAAGTGGATCAATAAGAATCTCAACTGTGGATAAATAATTATCTCCAATAAAATATTCACATTCAGAGGATGCAGGCATTTACACATATGCAAACCCTGCTGTACCACCCATTTGGCTCATCCACTTCTTGATCCATTTCCCTTTCTTGAACAAGAAGTTCTGAAGTACTTTCTACAAGAAAACTCTGATTTATCTGCATTTCTATTCATATGTTCAACAAATGTGCAGAAATATCGAAATAAAATGATGCAGGCAGGTTATTGGACTGTTAAGATTCTTATATATATTACATTCTCTTTGCTGTTTACCCTTCTCATTCAAAGCCTTTCTTTGAGCTTATAGACTCATCAAAGAATTTGGCAGGATTTTTTTATTTTATTTTTTGCATTTGTTACCCAGGCAAATTACAGATGAAAGCATCAGCTACAAAAGCTATTGCTCAGAACAGCATCTTTCCAACTGCTGGACTTGGACTGAACAGCTTGTAGTTAATTTGCTATATAATCACTGCCTGCAACAGGAAAAGCAAGTGATTCAGCTGTGCTAATATTATGAAAGGGGAAGTTAACCATAGAGATAAATCCTGAAGAGCTGCAGCTGGGATAAAAGACATCAAAATAAATGAAGTTGGAGCCAGGTTTCCCGGCCTGAAAAAGTGGCCATTTGGATATTCAAATGATAAAGTGTCCTTTAGCGTTAAAGCATGTGTGGAAGTTGCAATTGGATTCATTTTCAGAGGACTTCAACTGGCATCTCTGAGACGATTGAAAATTAAAAGGAAACTTCATCATGTGTTTATAGCTGTGCTTGAGGCTTTCTGTTTATGTTACCCCCTTTGTCTTCTAACTTTAAAAACCAAATTTCTAGTAGACAAGCTACTAGTTGGTAAACTATAGTCAAATCTCATGGTTTGGGACTATGTAGATATTTATAGATAATCCTGTTTTATCAGAGCCCAGTATGATTCCCTGAGACTGAAAATAGCTCTTCGAAGGACTACTATAAACTATACAAAATGTTGAAAACAAAAGAGAACACCTATTTTAATTGCATGTACAACTATGCTAATTTATACTTCTAAAGACATGTAGAAATGTAGCTTATAAATTAAAGTGAAATATAACATATCGTGGAACAGTGTGACCAGGTGATTTATATGCCTAAAGTACTGGCCAGACAATAATTTTTTTGGGGAACAACTTCTCCTTTTACTTGTTATTGTTATTTATTTGTTATTTAACTTTTGATTGGACTTGCATCTAGTAGCTGTTGAACTATGTTGAACTATGTACAAATGATTTACATGTAATTGCTAAAATGCATAAATGTTTACTGAAATTTGAAATGGAAGAGGACAAGTGAAAGACTATGATAATGTGGCTAAGAAATTTGGATATAATGTATTGATGGGATAGTAGAAAAATATGTGATTAAAAAGACTGTTGTTCTCATAACTTAAAAGAGAATGTTTATAAAATGAAACTTTGGAATATGACTCAAAAAATTGTGTAGAATCTATAAAGATATTTCAAATTTATGTTGGAAATGTGGACAGCATGATAGATTGCCTGATGGACTTGTAATTAGAAAAGAGCCATGGAAGATTATTTGCCCATATTTGTACTGTATAACTGCAAGTCTATTATATGCAGAAAAATGGAAAGACTCTTTAATGGAGTAATGTTGATGAAGATGGCAAACATGTTTGATTAGAGAAAGTTCAACAACTACCTTTATCTCTGACTGGAAATTCTTTATGGAGTTTTTGCTGGGAAAAAAAAGAGAAAAATGAACTTGTGATTTATGAGTTTAAAGATTACAAAGGGTAGCTTATGGAAAGAAGGAAATTATGATGTAACCTTCAAGAAAAAAAGGTAAAATATAAATGCATATATAAGTTCTGTCAAAAAGATCAGAAGGCACTTCTTTATAATCTTTAGTTTTTCTTTCTTTTTCTACTTTTTTTCTTATTCACTATTCTTCTTTTCTTTGTTTCTTTTCTAATATTAGTGTTGTTTTTATCTTGTTAAAAATCCCTTCAATAAAATTATATTTTAAAGAATCAAAAATATGTATGTATGTAATTTTATTATGAAGTCAGATTTCAAGACAGAAGACCATTCAAAGCAGCCTACAAAACTACGCTACTAAAGGATAGATAAAAACAACGTTAAATATGACTGATTAATAATGTTAATAAGAACAGTACAGAACAGAATCATAGAAATGTTATGTATTTGTTGTATTTATATCCCACTTTTCCTATAGGAGTTCAAGACAACATACTGTGCATAGCTCTCCTCCCAATTCCCCAAAATAACTCTCTGGGTAAATATAATTTAAAAAGTGGCTGACCATGATTGAAGAGGGACGTGAACCTGAGACCACTCAAAAGCATCATGGACTGATTAAAGGTAATGATAAACCATTCTACATTATTGCAAGTGAAGTCTAGGTGGCGCAGTGCCTAGGTGGCGCAGTGGTTAGAGTGTTGAACTGCAGGCCACTTCTGCTGATTCAATCTAGCGGTTCAAATCC
>JANHFL010002539.1:51910-63836 GCA_032468155.1 Oxyrhabdium leporinum | reverse complement strand
AAAAATTCATTCAGACAGCACCAAAGAGAACTGAAACAAAAGCTGCTGGGTGAAAATGAAGGAACAAAAGCATGACATACGAGTCCCATTAGGTTGGGGGGAAATTAAAAGGATTTATTGATATCAATTATGTAGAACAATTTGTTGCAGTGCAGATGACATGCGAATCACCCTCCCTTGCTAGATTTTGAGCTTACCAGATTTTAAGCCAATCTCAGAGGTTTACAGTAACAATATGATGCTGATTTATCTCTCCTTAATAAAAAAGTGATCAGGAAAAACCTGCATCCATCATTCTATTTATCACTCACGGTGATTTATTAACTAATTATACTTACACTGGGTCTTTTTCTATAAGTACGGATAATAGAGTGATGTAGTAGCGATCCAAGCAATAAATAATACCAGAGTACAGTATGTTTAATACTTAGTCAGAGACATTGCCCATAGTGCTTTGATTAAGGTAGCCAGATGGTTTTGTTTGTCATGATTTTTTCCAGCGTGTGTGTGTGTGTGTGTGTGTGTGTGCATGTGTATTTTTCCTATCATGTAATAGTCTAGTTTTTCCTTACATCTAGAAAAAATTACAGATTTTGTGAACCGTCTTACAACAATAGTCTAAAACAGGGGTCTCCAACCCCCGGGACACAGCCCACTACTGGATCTTGAGCCATTCAGAAATGGGTCACGAAAGTGGTAGGCGTGCATGTGTATGTGCATGTGCGAACACATTCGCACTTGTGTGAGCAGCAGACAAGCACATGCATGTTCCATTTGCGTGAGCATGTGTACTTGCCCACTGCTCGCATGGAACCATCCCCTCTCCCTCCCCCATCAGTTTGCAAAGCCAGAAATGCTGTGGAAGGTCTGGTCTAGAAGGTAAGATTCTTATGAATAAGAATAAGCAGGTTCATTGCCAAGCAAAGGGGGGATTGGATTGCAGAAGCTGGGATGCTGGCTATGTGTGCCAAGGTCCTCATTAGATCTGTTTTATTTTGGAATCCTGATTTAATGGGGAAGATACTAGTCCTTGTATGATACAACAAAAACATCCCTCTGTTCTCACTCTGTAATATTTTGGAAATGTCCATTTTCATGCCAAAATTCATGGAACTTCCTCACATCACCAGGCTTATCTTAGTCCTCAATCCTATAGGGTCTAGAAAGAGAACGGTCCTTTCCATCTTAGAACAAGGAACAAGGCATTTTGTCTAGATAGGTCTTTCCTCCCCTTCTACATCTGCAATGCAAACAAATTATTCTTCACCCCTCCCCAGCTAGCTGAGGAAGTTTAAGGAGTACAGAGAACATGAGAAATCTTTGAGAAAAAGACAGGAACAATGAAATATGATTTGGATTTTTATCCAGACCAAGAGCAGTCAAAGAAAGGCAACTGGCTAATCCAACTAGAAAAACACCAATTCATCTAGTTTTTTGGAGAGAAGTTGGGGAGAAGTTGGGAGAAGGGGTAAAAACTTAATAAAAATCTAGACCTGATTCTTTGTAATAAACAGGGACCCACGTGGCAGCTCTATTAAGAGTCTAAGAATAGAATACAGAATATCAGAGTTGGAAGGTCCTCGACCCCCTGCTCAAGCAGGAGACTTAATACCATTTCAGGCAAATGGCTAAATATGAACAAAGTCCATTTAGGTAAAACCCACAGGGAATTCAGATTCTCTTCCGGAAACATAGGTGATGACACTTGTACTTGCCATGTGCTTTATTATATTTGTCCAATAAAGTTCCTGGAGAATGAAGTAACATGGTTGGAGCAATAGAAAAAGTAGAAAATCCAGCCTCATCATTCCAAGCTGATTGCAGCATTTGACTCATTTCTTGTATCATTTGAGTAATAGCATTGTTCAAACTATTTATATGTCCACCTACCTGTTATCAGTGTTGAAAAACGGCATTGCTGACCAATTCACTGGTCAGAGGTTCTTCAGTTGTTCAATTGTCATGTTGTAGTTCAAAAAGACAGGACTGGGTAACTTCTCTTATAAGGGGAATAGTGAGTTTCCAAAGATTAATTTCAAATCTTTGCAGCAGATCACAATTCTGAAAGTAAGATTCTCAAATATTTAGAGTAACATGGTCCATTGCAAAAGAAAAGTAGTTAAGTTACCACATCTTGGAAACTGGTCCTCATTTATCAGAGAGTAAGTTAAGGCAGGACCTCTCTATTGTCTTTGATATTTCTTCTAACAAACTTTGTTTATTGGGGAAAATGCTAATCTCTTTGTGATACCACAGAAATGTCCACCTATTCTTGTTCTACAGTACTTTGGGGGTGTCCATCTTCATTCCCATGGACAGAGAATTCTGTCAAAAACAGTCCCACATAGTATCTACCCTTATGCATCAACACTCTCTACAGCAAATTCATATTGCTGCACAAGTGTCTACCATCATTATTTCCATCTTCCCAACCTAAACAGCTTTAAGTAGGAAGACACAAAAATATATTTCCCCCAAGAAATATATGTAAGCATAATAATGGCTCAAATGTTACCTTATGAGAACTTTATGATAACCTTTCGTCTTAATCTAATGTCATATTCTTATATAATCAATTACTGGGCAGCAGTGAATTAAGTGATAAATTTGCTTAATAAATATAATATATGGGTTAACTGGGGCACCAAAGATAAGAGAGTTGCCTGATGGCAAGATGGAAAGTATATAAATTTAATAAACAAACAAAGTATCTGAGATTGCTCAGTTTGAAGAGGCAGATAATGCGACTGGTGTAGTTTCATCTCAGGAAGCGAACCTATTCTGCATATGTATCAACATATCTCTTTAAATTGCTAAAAACAACTTTTTTTTTCATGTTTCAAAATAACACAATTGTAATAAGACCATAATCAGCCTAAATAAGTATTTAGCTGAGATCAGGTTATTGTTTATTTTGATATCCTAGTCACAAGATCAGATCAAGAGATTGTCATTATTATTATGTTATATAATATATATCCAACCTTGGTGCATAGGCAACAATTCACAACTAGTTACCCTTCAGGTGCTCATTTTTGGTAGCTAATTTTGTAACCTGAGGAAAGGGTTAGTCCATCTGCTCCTTTCTTTCCTGTTGATTGCGTGTGCCTTTGAATATCATTCACATCTACATTTCAAGAGTTCTCTTAATGAACTGCAATTAGATACTTGTGCTTTAAAAATATATTATTAGGCCATCTTTTTATCATTTTTAATTATTAATCATCATCATGATTATCATTGTCTCTGTTTCTTGGCTAAATATTCAAAACAATCTAAAAGCAAGCGGCTAGAGTGATGAGCAGAGACTATTAAGAACAAGTTGAATAAATTTTCAGATGCTAATTTCTCTCACTGTCTTCTCCTCCTCTTGGTATATGTAGGATAAGTTGCTGTGATTTGGGCATCAAATTGTATTCTACATCTCTCCCTCTCACCTGCCAGCTTTTATGTATCCAAAACTAGAATAAGGCAGATACTTAGCTTCTATCTAATAAAAATAGCAGTGTTGGTTCATTATTTCATGGTTTCGGAAATTGTTTCTAAGATTTTCTTGGCAGGAAGTAAGAAACATGTCTACCAAAAATTTGCAATCAGAGCTGACCCCATAAGGAGATGCCTTGAACAGCCGCTTTACTAACATATCCTTTGCTTTGTAGCTTCAATTCAAACTTTGGGTACTAGCCCTCGTAATAACTGCCTCCCATCTTCATGGGGATCCTACTTTAAACAGAGATGGACCACACATCAGTGGCGAGGTATACATTTCACTTATTGTAAGTGGATATATAGTACATATATGGCGGATAGCTTCAGTATGCATGTCAGCATGAGTAGGAACTGGGGAAAGTAAGATTGGAGAGCTTTTTAAAGTGAGTTGACTCACTTCCAAAATTCTGGTGTGTTTTCTGGCTCAAAATTAGGAGCTTAGGGCACAGGCAGCTCCATAGCCACAATGGTATAGGTAAGGTTATCTTTTGGGTTCACCTCTGCATCCAATCATTATTTGCTTTAGGGTGGGCATGTGAAAAAGATCAGGCACTTTCAGTGAAGATGCCAAAACAAAGAAAATCCTCTTGGAAAGCTTCATTGGTCCCTTCTCTTTCCACATTTAAACAACTAAGCAGGCTGTAGTTCCTTGCTCTTTGATCATCTTGCTTCTTTGTCGCTGTGAATGTTATAGTTGTCATTCTTTAGGTTTAAGTGTTTCATTTATCACCTGTATTTCCCTTTTCTACAAGTTTTCTAATATCTATGTATTGTCTTACAGTTTCATTTTACGGAAAGGCATGGTTAAAATAAATCAGCAGACTGAAATCTGAAATCAGTCCACTGAAAAGAAGAAAATAATGAAAAATAGATGTGGTTTCTTTCATTTCTCTGTGAGGAAGCCCCTTTTCTATACCCAGATGTCCACATTTATTTTATTTATTTACTTGTCAAATTCATTTACATCACTTCCATATTTTAAGCATAGCTCCTGCTGGCTGGGAAAAGCAAAGTAAGGATAAAGCAAAAAAGCTGTTTGAGTGCCGAAAGATGTTGTGTGAAATGCCCTGAAGTAGGGTCAAGTGCTGTTGCCAAAATGTGTTGGCATAAGGCACCCACAGTGATTGGTATGTGGCAAGGTTGCCTGTTTTCTGTTCCCATTTCACTGACATTTTCTTGCCTGCAGCTGTAGAAAATGCAAGCCAGTCACAAGGGAGAACATTCTCTATCTTCCAGCATTGACCAAATGAAAACAAAGACAGGTACAATACATTCTGATTCTCAAAACAGCCAGAGCTCTACCGTGATTGAAAATGATCGCATATTCATTTATTTGCCAATATCTATCGTATTTTTCACTGGTTAAATATGCAGGAAATGTAAATGCTTTGCAGCTAAAGCATATTCTAGAAGGTTCTTGGATGTAAGATATTAATCCTGCTCTTCATGATTACCATTTCAGAATAAATTTTAACAGCCTGTAAAAGGATCACATATCTGCTGAGTTTGATTTTGTTTGGTTTCTAGTTTTTCTGTCAACATTTTTATTGAATTATAAAGTATTATAAAATACAAAGTAAATAGAAAAGCACGGGGAGGGGGAGAGGAAAGGAGAAGTGAGGAAAGATAAGGAAAAAAGAAAAAGAAGCATTGACTTCTGACTCTCTCTGTTACAGTAAAAGAAGGCATTAACATCAAATCACAACTTTTTGCTTTTCCATAATAATATGAACAAGCCATTTCTATAAAGATCTATCAGTCTAATCCGTAAAACTAAGTCAAATTTTCATTCTTTTCCATATCAAGCACGAAGTTCAGAAGCAGTTTCCATGTGGAAACAAAAGTATTTATGTTCTTTTCTTTAATCAAAGTGGTCAGTTTTGTCTTTTCAGTCAACTCCATTGGTTTCTAGTTTTTCTGATCATAGTTCATTCAGTCTAGAATCAAGAAAGTGCGTGAATGTGCCTATCTCAACACCAGGAGTCGATCTTCATTCAAGGGCATCTGTATCTTTATGTATTAATATATGTACCTTCTTCTCAGTAAATTACCTTTATAGGTTTTATAGGCTTTGTTCCTAACCTCAATATCTTTTTGCAAATAATAATTCCCTAATAATGCACACACACCCTCATATGCACACAATTCTCCCAATGCACGCATTTTGGTATGAGGGGAGGGAGTTGTTGTTTTGAGTAAGAAACTGCATCACAAACATCGGGGAAAAATAAGTTAGTAGCAAACTATTACATTATGTTTCATATATGGGGTCTGAGTATTGATTATGTTAGTTCACATTAAAAAGTGAATTTTAATCTGTGTATTGCCCTGGCCACATTGAGCACTTCTATACATATAAATACATGTTTTTTTTGTGCAATTTTAACTTGTTCCAGGATTAATTCCTACAAGTGGAAGAAGGATTGCTGGAATGGGCTGGCAGTTGAAGTTTACATTTATAGAATTGTGAGTTTTCCATGCCGTAACTAACAAAAGAAATCCATAATGAAACCTTTCTTCCTTGTCTTCTCCCTCCCTCCCTCCTTCTAATATAGCTTGCCAATTTTGACATTATAACATTATCCTATCATTTGGTCTGATATTCATATAACAACAGGACAAACTATATTCCCTCATTTTCTCAAAGCATGCTTTTGCGGCAGTAACCATGTATGAAATTAATTCATGATAGTTAGTTGGTATCCCTCAGATAACTTAACAGAAGATTGATGGATCTCAACATAATCATAAACCTGTGATTCTCTCAGTAGCAGCATTAATTTTATTCTAGAATGTCACCATTCCTAAAGAAAGTGGGAATTCTTGCATGGTTGCTTCAAAATATGGCTCTATGAGAAAAACATAATTTTCTGAATCTTTGAAAAGAACATCTATCCTTTGAGGAAACTTCCCCCACATTTCTAAAATTTTGGGATAGAGTTGTCATTCTTCTTTCATGTATATTATAAATTATAAATCACTTTTCTGGTTTCACTAACATGAAGATCATAATTTTGCTTTATTTCTGCTCTCTGCCACAACACAACATATAAGTTTTGTCCATGACAAAGACTGGAAACTAACAGCCTAATATTGGATGGGACAGCCCTAAGCCCTATTTCTGATTATGAGGTGTAATCTTGATTGCTAAGAATTTGCTACATTCAGTCTTCACTTCCATGCTGACTTGACTTTTAGCTGTGGAATTTATAGCTGAAACAACTGGCTTTCTTGATTCTTTCCTCACACAGACACAGTCACATGTACCACACATTTTTTCAAACATCTTGCCTGATGAAGACTTTTGGAGTACTCAGATGTTTGCACACTCTTTTGTGCTAGTTTAATTGGCCTTAATAAAAGCATTGCCTGACTGTGCATTTTGGTCTGTCATGTCTATTATTAGTTTTTAAGAGAATTTTGCCTCAGGTAAACCCCTTATGAAATGAAAAAGGCAAGTAGCTTGAATTGTAGAATTTATCCCCTCCAGCACTAAACAGACCTTTCAGTCAAAATACAACAATCCCATGAAAGGGTTGGTTAAAAATGCAGCTTCTGCTGGCCCAGCTTGTGCATGATGGATTTATATTTCACTCAGTCATATAAATCGCAATGGATATTGTGGTTGGAGAATAAGACACTCAGGTGGTAAATTAAGTAGCAGCCAATTCCTAAATGGCTCTGGCATAAGAGGATAGCCATAGAGACTCCATTACCACTGCCAAGAGCTATGAGGTATTCACAGGCATTGGTTTATAGATTTAGGGCAACATTTGGGAGGAAGATTTGAACCAATCTCCATCCTCCAAAGAAGCAAAATAATCTATCAACCAGTGAAAATCTGAACAGAGATGCTCTGTGGAATAATCCTGGAAATAGGAGTGCATGAGTAAAGAGGCCTAACACATCCCAGTACAAACTGCGAGGATATTGGGGGATTAATATGGGCCAAAGTACTTATATTAATCCCAAGGGCTTCCACAAGCATGGAAGAGGAGACACTTGAGAGAAGTTGGGACTCCTTTATTCTCCAAAGGGAGGTATAGTAAATCGCTTTGGGCTTTATCAGTCTGCTACTTGGGAAATGAGGCATAGATTTCTAGAACCATCCCGATCAACACCGGAAGAAGCAAAGTCAGCAGAAGGACCACAGGATGGTCAGCCAGTAGCCTTTGGAGCTTGGGCTAGAGGAGATTCTGGGAGCCACTGGGTGGAAGGGGGTATGGCTGAAAGGGAGAGGGAGTGAGACTTCGCTCACCTTGATGACATTTCTGACCTGATGTGATAATACTGTCTTCAGTTCTGATTTTTCCCTGATATTTAACTGTGGACATCACAGCATCTTGCATGCCCAGAAAGAGCACGCCGTCCACTAATAATTTTTCTCTGCCTTTGATTATAGTAATGTCCAAGACAGGATGAGACACAAATTCAATTCACCAGTTTGTAAGGGGTTTGTGTAGCTGGTTGCAAAGCATTGATGCTTCCCAAACTCCAAAGAAGAGTCTGGTAAGAGATGAAAGTGCCAAGCTTCACCTTTCTCTTGTTTAATAAATATAAATTTTCAAGAAATCTAGACACTTTCGCTATTTGGGGAATCTAAATCGCAGAGTCTAACAGAACACGCAGCTATTATTTATCGCAACACTGAGAAGAAACTAACTTTCAAATTCCTCTTTTGTTGTTGTTATTGTTTTGCAGAGCAACAGCGCCACCTAATGGAAACATGACCAACCTTGTCCTTCTTTCAGCAGCGATATCCAGCCCATCAGACTGGTAATTACGCATAAAGAATGCTCATTTGTAGCTAGCACTGCACAAGGGAGTGATGTGACCATCGCTATATTTGTCAACCTTTTGATTGCCCCCGTGAATGCACTGCCTTATTCGGATGCTTACTGAAAATAGTCAGTCAGGAAAATAGAAATGCTATGTATCTCGCTATCCAATAGCAAAGTAAGGCTTTTAAAAATAATTGTATATCCCTTTGATCCCAAATATAAAAAGGCTTTTACAATGGGGAGGAACACTATCATACAGATGTAAATCTAAGGTGTTTTTAAAGCAGAGTTTCTCAACCTTAACAACTTTTAAGATGAGTGGACTTCAACTCTCAACCTGCCATGCTAGGGAATTCTGGGAGCTGAAGTCCACTCGTTTTAGTTGCTAAGGTTAAGAAACACTGGTTTAACAACCTAAGAAGGACTAAGCTGGGTAGAAGGTTCCACTAACCCTGCAGTATGCTCTTCTAGTAGCCATCCAGATACCTCTGAGAGGCCAAAAAGCAGCAGAGAATTCCAATATTATCCTCACAGTCATATATTTCTCAAGAACCGAGACTGAGAATCAAGCCACCTTTGACAGTGGAGGAAGCATACGGATACCAGGACTAGTAGCCATTGATGGTCTTATCTGCTACAAATTTGTCTAATTCCCCTTTAAAGCAATCATGTGTTTTAAGAAACACAGCAGATAAGAAAAGACCAAACAAGAGGTCTATAACCATTGCTTTTCATAGTTCTATGTAGTTATTAAATCCTTTTAAAATGTAATGCATTTCACCTGATTATTATATAGTAAGGTGCTTTACATACATTTGTACCTGAACCCAAATAAGCTCTTATCCTGTGAAGTAAATATACCTTCTTTCAAGGTATGTGCTCTCTGCAGCCTCTTCTGCAGCGTACAAAATGACACATGGACACATTTTTCACCAGGCAAGTCAGTTCGGAAATGACTCCTGAAATTAGAAAATCTGAAAACTTGTTAATGTAAGACACAAAGATCAAAGAAAACAGATGATCTGGTGTAAGGAATAAAATATTTCATGGTTTCAGTTCCCAGAAAATCCAGCTGGAAAGACAATACAGATGGATGGACCAATAATTAATAAAGCAATGATTTCTACGAGCAAGTTAAAAGAAAAAGCATTTGTAACCATTTTTCAGTAGACCAGTTGCAGCTAATAACGCCATTGGCAAGATTTCTGAATCATGGCTTTTTCTCATGAGTTAGCAAAAAAAAGCAATGTTGGCTGTTCACGATTTACAGTCTTGTCATCAATTACATTTTAAGACTAGAGTTTTGTATCATCAGTAAAGGCACATTTTATTTTTATATAGCATCTGTAATACACACTTAAGGAGAATGATAGTGTTGTCAAAGAACATTGGGATGATGGAAAGGATGTGGGTAGTGTAGCTCACAAGGAGTTTAATCTGCAGGGTCTTTGTGGTTCACTGCACAACAGTAACAAAACTATTTTTACTTGCATAACAGTAATGCAGGTGATCTTCATGCATTACTATCTTCTGTAAAGATGACTCACAAATCCAAATGAAAGTTAGGAAGTACTTCTCAACAGTTAGGACTCATTCTGGACTGAAACCAAGTTTAATAGCGGCTCCCCTTCTCTGAGGAGCAACTTATGTTTTACTTCAGTGAAGAAAAAGAAACTCCCCCCCCACACACACACACACAAAAGTTTTTCATTGGAAAAAAATATTAATTTTTAGGAGCTCTCAAAGCATATCAGCAATCATTCCATTGTAACCTATTTTAAACTCACACTGGTTTGTAGTTTGATTAACAATAAATGCTTGGCATCTAAGAATTGATACTATGGTACTATTTCACAAAGGTGGCTCAGCTTTTATGGTTGACAGCTCCTACATTCAAAAAAGTAAGATGCTCCATGTTGACAATCATATCAAGACTGGCTACATCACCTTGCTCAAAATGCCATGGGAAGCATGTTATGCATTTAAGTGACCATGAACAAAAGATAATCAAAGGCCATCGAAGGAGCTGCTTTGATGAGACTTAATTATGTTGAGTGACTAGTAGGTACCAGGCACTGCTTTGTTTCATGGAGTAAACTTTCAGGATAATGAATGATTTCAATCTTTGACTAACCGCTAATTTACAAGCTTATGATGTGGTTTAAACTTGCTATTAGGTATGTCATAACCAAAACCAAAAAGTAATGCTACACCATGAGTAAGGATCTCATTTAAACAGAGCTTTCTTTCCCCTAGCTGTAGCAATAATACAAGGAGGAATATTTTCATTTACACATTGTCCATATATAAGGGCTATGGACCAGATAAAACTAGGCTCACAGAACAAAGTACTATCTATGCCGTGGGTGTCAAACTAGATCGCATCATGTGACGTATCATGACGTATTGTGATATTTTTTACCTTTGTGGAGCCAAGGTGGGTGTAGCCTGTGCGTGACACATCTGGCCCGTGGGCCACCAGTTTGTCACCCTGATCTATACCAATGGAGTTATGGAGCAGAAATCCAGGATATTGGACAGGGAAAGGTGATAGAATCATAACCAGAGATGCCAAGAAATTATATTACACATACAATAATACCATAGTATATATCCTGCCCTGGCTGCAAGTACATAAATCACAGGCTTCATGTTGTCATATGACCTATGTGTTCCCATTTGTCCTCAATATGAAGTGTTTACAATATAAGATAATATTAGACCAGGCTGAGGTAAATCCTTATATTCTTCCATCTAATTTACCTAAAAAGAGCATTCTTTTTTCTAAGCCCCCATCTAATGGATGAAATGGTACAATGATCAGTTGTTGGTCCCCTAATATCATGTTAAAACCAGATGTACAAAGTGCTAAGAGAGAATTGCTCAGATGTTCAAATTCAAAAACTATGGTGAGCTAAAATTGGATAAATTGCATTAATTTGATCCAAATATGAAACATAGGTTCCAGAAAAGGAGATGATGTTGGGTCCATCACTTCTAAACTTCTGAAGACATGGTTATTATTATTAATATCCCTTTACCTACTACTTCTTATCTTAGCTTGTTTGTAGAGTTTTTAATGTTTCTTAATAATGATAATAATTATTTTAGGTACTTTTTATTTTAGCTTTGTTATATGCCACCCAGAATTACTTGTTTCATCAGATGGGCAGCTATATACACTGGATAAATAAATAAAAATGCTAGGAAATTAATGGGAATATATCTTGCTCCTCCCTTTCTCCCACTAATATTCCCCCGTGCCCTTTTAGCCCTTCCAGGAGCATATTGAATAATGCAGACAGCTAAAATGCAGACTGTTTACAACTAGAAACACCCTCTTTGCTCCTTTTAAGAGATTTAGAGTAGTGGAAAACTCAGAAACCATTTTTATTTGATTGCTGTATTTTAGGTTCCCCTGAAAAGGAGTTCAACTGAAATATAATGAACTGAATAATGCCCTAACTAAATAAGTCTTCATGGGTCTCTCTCTTCTGTCTCTGGAACTTTTATTTGCCAGATCCCTTTATGTTGTTGAAAGAAACAATAGAATTTTTTTAGATCTCATCTTGAATATTATTATTATTTATTTATTTTTACATTTATATACCGCCCCATTCCGAAGACTCGGGGCGGTTTACAGCTTATAAGCAATA
>JANHFL010002539.1:31533-51411 GCA_032468155.1 Oxyrhabdium leporinum | reverse complement strand
CCCCACAATCCGGGTCCTCATTTTACCTACCTCGGAAGGATGGAAGGCTGAGTCAACCTTGAGCCTAGTGGGATATCTTGGAAACCTTCACAATGCTTACTTTTATATTAGCTAATTGACTGGAGCAGTGTGCCCTTGTGCAAATAAACCCCACTGACCATTTTGTGAGGACAGGAATGTGCATCACTTTACCTGTGAACCTGATAAGGAAGACAATTTCTACCTTCCTTTTTTCCCCTACACATCAAAAGTAGTGCTTTCTGATTTGTGCCAGCAAAAGTGGTCCTGTACAGTTTGCCTACAATGCTTATCTCATTTGAGACAACCCTTCCATTTCAATTGTCTACTATGCTCTGTGGCAAGAATACCCTCCTGCCATCCAATTATTGGTCATTGTTCCCCCATGGCCATAAAAAAAATGTTTACTGATGGAAGAGCAAAATGGTGGCAGGATGGGCCTTTTTTCTTTTCTTTTTAAAAGTTTACCAATGAAAGTGGATCTTTTTTTAAAAAAGGTAAAGTTGAACAGAATTCTATCACTTTCCTGTTCTAACTCAAGTGAAAAAAAAACTGCAGTTTTTCTTTTCTTTTCTTTTCTTTTCTTTTCTTTTCTTTTCTTTTCTTTTCTTTTCCTTCTGTCCACTAGTAGATATATCTGATGGGAAGGCATCTAGTCAAGCAAGAACATAGATCAATGCATATTAAAAATATTATCAATGAAGACTAAGGGACCCTGGTGGTGCAGCGGTTAGAATGCAGTATTGCAGGCTAACTCTGCCCACAGCCAGGAGTTCTATCTTGACTGGCTCAAGGTTGCCTCTGCCTTTCCTCCTTCTAAGGTCGGTAAAATGGGGACCCAGGTTGTTGGGGGCAATATGCTGACTCTGTAAACTGCTTAAAGAGGGCTGTAAAGCACTAAGGAGTGGTATATAAGTCTAAGAAGTATTGGTGTACATCCTCAAAAAATCATCACAAAAGATAGGTGCTACCCTCTCAGCACAAATGGGAGGAATAAAGAGGCAGGGCCTCCACCAATCAGTAGCTCTGGAAAAACATCTGGATCTTCACCACGATCAGGATAAAATCCAGCCAGTTTACACAAAGAAGTCAAAGATATTAAGGCAGGAAAGTGGAAAAACCCTAAAATTGAAGCTCTAAACATAGACAGAGAAAATGGAAGTGGACACTCCAGCCACTTTGTACTACCATAGCTGTGTACCTGCCTTCCAAGACAGACCCCCAACCAGCTACTAATATCTGCTCTGGTATTGATTTGAAAAATGGACTCCTGCTTGGGTAGGGGTGTTGGGGTGGGAGGGGGTAGTCAGGATGGTAGACACAGCCATGTGATTAAAGCCCCGCCCCTTTTACATGCAACACCCTTTGATCACATGACTTAAGAAACTATCTTGACTTTTTAGATACATTCACTCTTGCAGACATCTCTGTCCTGTTGTATACAATAGAAATTATTAAGGCAGCAGGGGTGGGGGAGGAAAGAAAAACAAGTGTTCTTCATTTCCATCCAGAGGAAATTGGAGCTCAAAGGGAGAAAGACTATTGCTCACTTCCCCCATGCTGATAACCTCAATATTTACTGGGGCAACAGCTCCTGGAACTTCTATGTGGCAATGTTGTATTCAGGAGGTTGTAGTCCCAACACAACTGTAGGATTGGAAAAGACTGTCAAGGGTGGTAAAGAGTGCTTAGGACCCCTGCTCAGCTCTGTCAGAGAAGTTGCCCAGAAAACCCACAAAATATAAATTAATCCAATGAGTAATATTTCTCTCCCCAACTGAAAGGCTTCTGTCTGATTCTTTGCAGACAAAAAAGTAACTTGCAGGCAGCTTTAAAATAGTAGTACTGATAATATAACCATTTGTCTGAAGTGGTGTAGGCTTTCCTGCCTAAGCAGGGGGCTGGACTAGAAGTCCTCTAAGGTCCCTCCCAACTCTGTTATTCTAAACTAGCTGATAGCCCGTGCTGCCTGGGTATTTATTTATCCCAATCCTGTATTAGACAGGATTGGTCAAGGTATACATACATACATACACACACACACACACACAGACACACGCGCGCACACACACACACACACATAGAGAGGCTTTGATGAGGGAGCGGGAGACCTCTCGATTCATTGCACTTGCCATCTTTTTATGTTTTATTGATTTCTTAATTTGATTGTTGTAAGCCACAAAGTCATTGAGAGTCGGGTGACACATAAGTTAGGAGGAGGAGGAGGAGGAGGAGAATTACAGGCTCTCTATACGTGCTGTACAGTTCGCTGCAGTTTCTGTTTTTGTCCACTAGGTGTCTCTTGCTGCTCAAGAAAGTCGAGCTATTCTCCCTTTGCAGTCCGAAAAAAAATGATAAGAGATTGTTGACATTTTTATACTGGCAGATTTTATGATTTTTTTTTTAAACAGCTCTCACCCTGTCTGGAGTGCATTCTTCCTGAACAGAATAAACATTCTGCTTATTTTTCTCAACAAGTGCAAATTATTTGATAGGGAAGTATTCTGACAGTTCTTTTAAATACTAGTGAAAGAAAATCATTTCTGTACATATTTAAAGTTGCATCTTATAACGGATGTAAACTTCCCTTTAAAAATTTTTTTCTAAATTAGCTGCATATTCTGGAATGCAAAATAAACAATAACCTTACTTCATTCCCTCATTGCCAAAGCCCTAAGCTTGAAGCAGTTCCCAAGTCAGTAGTAGGGCTTACAACTTTAGGACAGTCATAAAAAATGGCTGCAGTTTACTGTGATTATCACTCAAAAGGAATTCACTTCGCACCATAAATGCATGGAGAGCCAACAATAACGTAAAGAGAATGAGTCTGAAGTTCAACTTATCCCAACATTCAACTTTCAACATTCAACTTCTAACAACAAAGCCAAATGCTTACCTATTTTAAGTCCTCAATATGGTCCTGTTAGTCTACATATAAGGCTAGAGACATCATTTATTTACCACAGCTAATAAGTATTTATAGACTTATCTTAACTTTACTTGCCATTTCTGAAAAAATTAAGCAGTGTTTAAACTATGTCTGAGTTTTTGGATTAAATGAAGCCACACATTGCTGAATCCTGATTTACTCAGTAAGCCGCAGTCATAACATTATAGTACCTAAGTTCATTCCAAATGTTTTAACATTCTAAAAGAAACCCAAAGAAATCATATCACAGGTTAGTAAGATCTGTGAACTCAGTCCATGATACTCTGTGGATGAAAAATTCCAAAGGGGAAAAAAAATAATCCAGAACTGTTGTTATATTTGGGTTGCTTCTACAATCCTGGATTTGGAACTGGTTTTCTTCCTCATGGACTAATAAAACTATCTTGCTTTTTATAAATTATAAGAACATCATCATCATTCTTCTCTGGGGCGGTCTCCTAAGGCTGGAGATCTCAACAACTTCATTATGAACATTCAAGTAATGTGAAAACAAGAGAAATGGCAAAATTAAATTATCTTTATCTGTCTTCAGAGACATCTGTCAGCTGGTGAAAATCTGTGGAGATGTCTCATTACAGAATCAGTTGAGTATATGGCTACACAATACACTTCTGAGTCCCAAAACTACCTACTGAGAAGACATAATGGTTATTTTACCACTTCTTATGAAAAGTACACTTAGAAATCTGTCAAAACACACACAGGCAAGGGACATTAATGCAATTTGCCGAAGGAAAAATACCTTCTATTTAATGGTGGGCTCACCAGTGTTATTTTTTCAGTGACCTCTTAAGCTGCTAAGCTGGCAAAAATGCAGCATGCAAAGCATTTTGAACATTTGAAAGAAAGCTATTCCGGATGAATTTTTGGCTGGTCAGGAAGGTGCTTTTTTTTAAGGGCACTTTGGAGAATGTCAGCAGCTATATTTAATAGACAAAAGCAAAATCTAAAGAAAGAAACTGATCCATTTATACAGAGGTATCTTCAGGAGAGGTTTGCCCCCTTCCTGCTTGACTTTTGGAAAAATATTAAACCAAATTATTTGAGAGGGTTTTCTCTTATATTTATATGTGATGCCATCTTTTTCACGTTTCCTCCCATCTCCATTCTCTTTCTGTGTGTATGTATGTATACACATAGAAACATACACACCCATATATACAGAGTGAGTTTTGTCTCACTGTCATTGTCATTTTATTTTTTTTTGCTGGAATTGGTACTAAGACTGGGGTTAAGATGCTGTGGACATAGTTTACTTAGACTTGAGCAAGGCATTCGACAAAGTAGACCACAACCTACTTCTTGGTAAACTAGAAAAACGTGGGATAGACAAATTCACCACCAGATGGATTTGTAACTAGCTAACAAACCATACTCAATGAGTAGTCCTTAATGGTACTTATGTTTACATGGAAGAAAGTAAGTAGTGGGGTACCACAAGGTTCTGTCTTAGGCCCAGTACTCTTCAATATCTTCATAAATGAATTAGACGAGGGAACAGAAGGGGAACTCATCAAATTTGCAGATGACACTAAGCTGGCAGAAATAGCCAACATCCTAGGATCCAAAAAGATTTTGACAGACTTGAAGAATGGACCTTATCCAACAACATGAAATTTAATATGAAGAAAAGCAAGGTTTTACACCTAGGCAGGAAAAAAAACAAATGTACAAATACAGATTAGGCAAAACCTAGCTCAAAATCAGTAAGTGTGAGAGGAACCTTGGAATCCTAGTGGACAATCACTTAAACATATGCCAGCAGTGTGTGTTAGCAACCAAAGAAGCTAATACCATCCTTGGTTATATAAACAGAGGCACAGAATCAAAATCACATGAAGTGATTTTATAAAGCCTTAGTAAGACCATACCTGGAATACTGCATCCAGTTTTGCTCACCATATTACAAAAATGTTGAGACTTTGGAAAAAGTGCAAAGAGCAACTAAGGTGATTAAGGCCTGGAGACTAAAACATATGAAGAATGGTTGCAGGAATTGGGTATGGCTAATCTAGAGAAAAGGACTGGGGTGGGTGGGGGAGAGAACGGGACATGATAGCAGTATTCCAGTATTTGAGGGGCTGCCACAAAGAACAGGGGGTCAACTTACCATATTTTTCGGAGTATAAGATGCACTTTTTCCACCCCCAAAAGTGGGTGGAAATGTCCGTGCATCTTATACACCAAATGTTGCCAAAGCCCCGCCTACCCGCCAGCCCCCACCCTTCGGCCTCTGCCTCCCAGCAATTTCCTCCTTGTAGCAAGCAGCAAATAGCCTGTTTCAACTTCAGCACAGCCTGATTAGCAGAAGCAGCTGACTGTTGCTTGAATCAGCCTCCCGACGATCAGCTGTTTCAGGCTGCAGTGATTGCCATCGCCTGTTGCCGCCTCCATGTGCCCCATTTTCCAATAGAAAGGCAGCCACTTTCAGATAGGCAGCCACCTATCTGAAATGGTATGGAGTCTGCTGTTTGAACAGGGGGTTGGACTAGAAGACCTCCAAGGTACCTTCAGGCTCTATTCTGATTGACTGATTGATTGGCTGGTTGCTTTTAATTTGACTGTGGACATTTTAATTCCTGTTTGATACAAATCACAAAAGTCATTCAATTGCAGTGGGGTAGAAGTCTGCTGAATAAATAAATTAGGAAAGCAGCATTGCATCATTGCATGTACCAAAGAGATGGTATAATAATGCTGCTTTCGCCCTTTTGATGACAGTACTAGTTCCTGTTATTCCTGAGTTCATGCCAATTTGAATCTTTGTCCTCAGCTGATTTCTTTCCTACTTGTGTTGAAAAGTCTTCAAAGGCAATTCTCTGCCCAGGCAACACCTAGCCAATCTGGGCCATCTGAAGAAAGTAAGCAGAGTTCAACCTAGTTAATCCTCGTTTAGGAGACGCCCAGGAAATTCTAACTACACCTATAAATTAGTCAGGGAAGTCAGAAAGACATCCTAGAAGAGAATGACAAGCATTCTGATGTGGTTGCCAAGAAAACAATATGAACATGTCCAGATAGCCACCAGGAGCTGAGCTCATCTCAAAGGAAGTTTTATGAAATCATTACAAGGGACTTGCCAAGGAAGCCTAGAATTGCTATCTAGCTGAGGGAAAAGAGTATCTCTTTCTTAGGGCCTCTTAGTGACTTTCCACTGACTACTTTTGGAACCAAAAATGGCACAGCTATGGTACAGCTATCTTTTTTTAAATAGCTGTAAAGGGCTTTATCTTGGGGATGCTCATGATTTTTTAATTGAAAGAACCGCAATCTGTTGTTCATTGTGCAAATAAGGGAGAAAACATTACCACTGACCAATAAATGAGTATGTTTAAGATTTCAGCTGGAGAAAATTATATGGCAGGAAGTTTTAACCTGTTTCCAAACTCTTCCCCCAAAATTGGCAGCTGTCTGCATAGCAGATTTAAACAAAAACAAAAAAAAGTCAGAAATCAAGTCAGAGATGCCCTGCATAATATTAAGTTTGGCCATTTAATAACTAGATTTCCAAAGCTCAAAATTGATAAACTTTTCTCCATCTATCCACCATCACTTAATGGACCTGAGATTCTGCCACTTGAAACATACATAGTGAGAAAATTCCATTCAAAATTTCAGGGGAATTTTATTTTTAATACTTTAGAACAGGGGTGTCAAACTTGTGGCCCGTGGGCTGGATGCATCACGTGTTAGCCCCACCCCCACCTGGTTTAGCGAAGGGGAAAAAAGTCCCGATACATCACGTGACATCGCCACGACGATGCAAATTTCACACTCCTGCTTTAGAATAAGCATGCAAGAGTTCCAGGGAAGAAATTGCAAACTGAACCACTAAAAGTGAAGTCAACAATCACCACAGAATGAAGAGCTAGCAAATAGACTGGCTCTTCATAATTCCTCTCCAGATAAGGAGAGAATTTGAGATCACCCATAATTGCTCCAGATAGTTGCTCCTCACAAGGAGACCACATGATAACTGTGTCTAGCAATTTGATCTCAGGGAGACAAGACATATTTTTGCTCAAACTGTGGTCAGTGCCTTCAAAAAGGACAGTGGGTTTGCATACCTCTTTTTCTAATCACTTTCAGAAATTGATTGCTAATTGTTTTTTAGCTTTTAGGAACCACTGAACGTTTACAACAATGGGTTTCCTTCAATCCTTAGCAGAAGTATCAGGGTAATGATGATTTAATAGCTGACCAGCTGCTGTAAGGTTGTAATGCTGTAATGTTGTAATGATGATGCAATGGTAGCAATGAGTCATTTATTTGACTGCTACCACTTTAAGAGGCTGTAATATAAGAGAGGCCATGTGAGGGCGTATCTCTCTCTCCATGTGTGCTTCCATGGTATAGCTGATTACTGATTGCTGTTTATTCAAGGCCTGTATCAAAGTACTTGTATGTATACATGCTTTTGTAGGGATACAACCACTATATGTAAATACAAACCTGTGTATTGTATGTGCTCCTGGGTTATCTCACCTAGTCACACTGTGTGCACTCTGACAAGAAGTTTTAAATATAAGGTTAAGGACTTTAAAAAATATAGGGAAGAATAAACGGCACAAAGGTAATTAAAACTTTGATTTTAAAAAGTTACAAGCACACTAAAGATTCAGATAAATTGGAAATAAGATTTTGAAATTAATTATAAAGAGTCCTTCTCATCGGAAAATGCTTTTTGCTTTGAATTTTTAAAAAACAGTGGTAGGATGGCACTTTGAAGATTGGACACTACAGAGAACTAGAAGAAAATTAAAATTAAGGAACACGTAAATTCAACTTACAAATACAGAATGAAGCAAAATATTGGGCATACTGAATGATATTTAACACTGAACCTAGAAGTTAATTTTAAGACAGACTGTATTTAAAATAAGAGGAACATGTTTTACCTGACAAAACTGAGATTGACCTGAAAGACTGTTTTAAAAAAAAGGAAGGAATATAAGATTTTTTTATTTGATCAAGGTTAACATACATAGAGTGTATCTCCTATCTATTAGGTGGAGGCCAAAGCAGGAAAGGTAGTACTTCTGGTGGAGGGGACCTGTTGCACTATCCTTCCCTGCTTTGGCCTCCACTTAGTGCTCATTCTCACCTGTGGCTCACATCTATACCATGTGAAGGCAACATCCCCAATAAACCATTCTGACAGATGGGCCAAAGTAGCTGAGGGTAGGCAATGGGTCTTCGACCATTTGTCTTTCCCAATGCATGAGGCTGGCACTGGTAGATTGAGTGGAGGAGACCGATCAACAGTCCAACAGAATAAGAAAGTAGACCTAGCAGTGAAATGCTCAGAGTATGACAAGACACTTAGATATCATGGTCATTCCTTGCAGTAGAAGAGGTATCCAGCTGTAATGGTTAACTGTAGTACTGGATTAAGGCCTCTTCTGCCAAAGAGTGCGACTGCTGCTGTGCAATGGCTACTTATAACTCAACCACGCAAAGGTTTTTTGTTATTCAATAATCTTCCTTAAACCTATTTGCAATTCACCTCAGTTTCATACCTAATTTGTTGAGGCCTGTGGTGATGGGGAAGTGTCAAAGCATCAGGTGGAGATGACCACTGACAGTTGTAGTCACAAACCTGGCAGCCTTTGGATTAGTAGTCATTCATATCAGTATCTGGGGCCATTGAGAGGTCCAACAACATCCAAGTTGTTTGGGAAGTCCTTTTTAGGATTCCCCCCCCCCCCGCTCCTTAAGAGATGAGGCTATCTAAAGTTGGGCATCAAGAAAAATAAATAAAAGAAAACTCATCATTGGAGCCTATAATATCTGCACATTGATGGATAGAGACAAGGTATCAAGGCCTGAAAGATGAACAGCACTCATAGCAGTCAACATTCACCATTGTAGTATCGACATTGCTGCAGTTACTAGTACCAAGTTTGCATACGAGGATTCAGAAGAGGAAGTAGCAAGTGGATATATGTTCTTTTGGAAAGGGAAACCACAGACTGACAATAGTAGTACTTTTGTAATCAAAACTACTCTGCTAAGAACATATCTATTTTATCCACCGGAATAAATCAATGCATTTAGAAGTTTTATTTTCCTCTCAGCTAATCAGCTGTTACATCACTATCATTAGCATCTACACACAAATTCTCAGAAGTCCAGAGGAAGACAAGGAAGCTTTCTATTATTCAAACAACCTCCACCAGTGACATCGTTCTGGGTAACATCACTGCTAGGGTGGGATAGACAGCGGCAGCTGGTCAGAGTTTTGGGAGGCATAGTGTGTGCCGCACACAATCTGTACATTCATTAACATGATGTTCAGACTTGCAAACAGGTACAAAACAAACTGGATGCATCCCAGGTCCAAACACTGGCACTATTTAACTATGTCATAGTATATCAGGATGACCTTAAGATATCATTATCACTTCAGCCATGGGAGGTGCTGAATGCTGGGCAAATCACAGGCTGGTCCAGTTAGTCCTCATACCTGCTTATAGTCCCTTTATACCATAAGCAACCAAAGATTGTTGGAATGATATTCAACATTGGCAGACTGCAAGATCCAGGCCAATGTTTCAAGATGTACTTAGTGAAAAACTCTGGCAATTTACCATTTGTAGGAACCCACTCCGAAAAGTAGTAGATGAGGTTTAAAGGTGCAGACTGCAACAACTGTACTTGGACTGAAAACCTTGGCAATCAGGACTGATTTGATGAAAACCACAAGACCATTTAAGTAACCCTCCATGCCAAGAACCAGGTCTTTACAAACTGGCAGAATGATCCATCATCTGTGTCAAAAAGGAAAAGACAAGTTTGGACTTGTAGTCCTAAGTAGAGGCGAAACTGCAGGAAATGCAGGATGAGTAGTGGCAAAGAAAGGCTGAGCAAATAGAATGCAGGCGATCTCAGTTTTTTTCTGTATCATAAAGGCAGTTTATGGTCCTTCAAAATTAGGATGGTCTCCTTTGCTGACTTATGATAGGTCTAGGCTAATCAAAGACCAGGAAGGACTGAAAAACAGCTGGGCTGAATACTTTTGCAACCTATTCAATAGGCTGTCCATAGTTGATCCTGATGTTTTATAGGGGTTTTCTCAGCTGCCAGTCTTGGATGTCTTAAACCTGCCTCCCTCTACTGATGAGATCAAGAAAGCAATCTCACAGATTAACTCAATTAAAGCAACGGGGTAGGATGGTATTCCTGCTGAGATCTACACAGCACTAAGCCCAAACACCTTAAAGGCATTCTAAGACGACTTGACTCACAGAGTAGATACATGATGACTTCTTCAATATGCTCTTCGTAGCTGTATATAAAAATAAGGGAAGCAAATCAGACTGTGGAAACTACAGGGGTATCTCACAGCTGCCCATTGGAGGCAAGAATTTTGCCTGCATTCTCCTAAAAAGACTTGTCACAATCTTCAAAAGAAACTTCCCAGAGGCACAATGTGGATCTCAGCCAGAACAGAATACAGCAGACATGATTTGCCAGCAGACAAGTCCAGGAAAAGTGCATCACGTAGAACAAACCTCTTTACTCTGTCTTCATTGACCTGACAGGCATTTGATACAGTAAACAGAGAGGCTGTCTGGGTTATCCAGAGACATTAGGGATGCCCAAGGAAATTCATGTAGTTGATTCAGCTGCTCCATAATAGAATGACAGGACAGGTTCTTTACAATGGGAATACACTAGCTGCACGTGCCATTTCCAATGGAGTGAAACAGGATTGCATGTGGTCGGCCCCATCCTGTTCAATCTGTTCATTGCTTGCAGTTGTCACATGTGGTCCAGGGTCTGAAGGAGGAGTGTATGTCAAGTACCGATTGGATGACTGTCTCTTTGATCCTTGCTGCTTGAATGCAGGGATGAAGTGCCTCCATACAGTTATTATTCAAAAAGCTATCTTTGCTGTTGACTGTACACTCCTGGCACACAAAGACAGTGACCTATAGTTGGTGTTGAACAAATTATCAGATGCTGCTATGCTCTTCTACCTGACTAACAGCCTGAACAAAATTAAAGTACTTTATCAGCCCATATCAAAAACAGAAGACATCCAGCTGACAATTTTAAACGGCTTAAAATACTTGGAAAGCATCATCTCAAGTAAGGGGTATTTGGACAATAACTTAAAGATCAGCAACACCAGGATGTTCTGGGGCAGCTGCATACTAGAATGTTCAATCAACACAATATCTGTGTCTTTATAAAGCTGAAAGTTTACAAAGCTGAAAATGGTTACCTCTTCTCTCCTATATGGATGTGACTCTGTACTGACAACACATCAACAAATCCATGCAGCTACCACTCTGTTGGCATTCCATGAAATTTGAAGACTTGGTTATTCTCCCAGATGAGATGGATTTGGCTTTTGGATTACATTAGTTATTTTTATTTTCTGTCTGTACAATATATTTCACTGAGATCCCATCTTGGTTTTGCTCTGCATTTTTTATTTTATTATTTGTAAATCACCCAGAGTCAGCTGATGTTGATCAGTGTTCAAACTGAATTAATAACCATGCCCATCCTGCTTTAACTCTCCCACCCACCAACCCACCCTTTTTTTTTTTTTGCAATCAGCCAAGGCTAGCTAGATATCATCTGCATTGGAAGGGGCACACATCTATACTGGGAATCAGTGTCTGCGTGGCATATTCTTGAGGTAGTTATTTATTTTACAACAATAATCTTTCCTCATAAGATCACTGGAATTTTTAACAATGTCTTTTAATCAATATTGAGATAAAACTTTTTGAAATATACCTACAATACACTTTTCTTGGAATAATTATTTTAAGATCATGAACAGAGGTAAAACTGAAGTAAATGAAGCTCTAATTCGTATGGATTTCCATAGATGCATTAGAGTATATAGGAATTGTATGCAACTTACTCTAATTAGTTGAGAACTTGATATGTCATCAAGCTGTTATATGAATAATATTTGGCATAAATGTTCATAATTATCAATAGGATATAAAATATCAATTCCAGCAGTTTTTATGCTCTGCCTGGCCTTCAGTTATCTGACAAGACAGAATGCTGGCTCTGACATCAAATTAAAGAGGGTATCTTTGATAAATTGTACAAGACATCTTGATAGGTGAAAAATAATAATTTCTGAAATGCACCTCACTGAAGAATTAGAACATCACATTTTAATCCAATCAATTTTTAAAAGACTACATTTGACCAAAATTTGCTTTCAAAAATTTGAAATGCATCATATCAAAGACTTTTTGACATCTAATGAGGCCATCACTGCCAATTCCAATGTATCTGAATATGTAGCATAAATGTCAGTAATCTAATATTATACAATGCTTGTCATATTTTTTATCAACGCAGACTTTGCAAGATGAACAGTCAAAAGTAATATATGTACCAGTCACTGTCAAAATTTTGCTATCAACGTTTAACAAGGTTAAATGGTTTTCAGTGGCTAGCTTGCACTATCAGCAGAACCTTTACGGCTTTCAAAATTAAGTTACATGGACCTCCTTAAAGGAAGTTGGAAAAATGTTATTCAGAAAAGTACCATTAGAAACCTCAAACATTGTAAGAGCAAATCAATATGTGTCCTATCCCACTCAGTAGGATATCCATCAAGACAGGAACTTTTCCTGCTTTCATAGATTCATTTGTATCTGTGTTTCCTCAGGAAATAAAGCAGCAGCTAAATAAACTGCTTGGTCATATGTAATCTTTGGAAGATGTAGATTACTTAAAATGTATCATTTCTTCCTCAGTAACTTCTGATTCAATACTATAATGTTGAGGTTAAAAATAAATATTAAAAATTCTTTGGATATATTAGGTCATAATTGTCAATAAAGTTTGCTCCAAGAACCTTTAATATAAGAACTGATAATATTTTGCTCTCAACAATTTCAAATGAGAGGCCCATAATTTCACAGCTCTTTTCTCCTTGATTCCAGAATGTTTGAGATTTATGTGATTAATTGAACATTCTGTTTCAAAAGCATACAAGGAATTGTGTTCTGAGTTTGCAGAGATAAAACCTTTAGATATTTCCATTCCTTGCACATGTATTCAAAATTTCCTTAACTTTATATTTTTCTAATTTTCCTGATTTATTTTTCATGATACATAAGTAATCATATGACCACAAACCTTAATTTTTACAAACTTGTTCTTCAAAATGCCGTAAGTATTCATTCTCGTGAAAGAGTCAAGTGTGTTATGTAAGTAGCCACAAACTTTCCTGTAATCAATGAAGAGAATAGCCTCCTCATCAGTTCATCAAAAGGCTGTTAGAAAGAGAACCTGTGCCTTAATTGCACATGAAGGGTGTTTTTGTTCTGAACTGAAGACATTCAGTTGTTGAAATTCTTGTAAGGGCAATCCTTCCATTTCAATAAATCTTATTCAAGAGAATTCTATGAATTCCAACTCATGCTTGGAAAAGAATCATTTTCATTTTGGATGAATGCTAATCTGTTTATAAGATATAAATCTATTAGGAATAATGCATTTAAGAACTACCTTGGGGAAATGGCTTTGTTTATATCATAGTTACTGATGGAATAACTGCAACATCATTAAATTCTGCAGTATAATCTGTACTGCAATACAAGAGAATATAAGCAGCCCTGGGCCAGAGAGTCCTTGTTGCTCTCTGATATTGGTTGTTCGCTTGCAGACATTTTTGTTACTAGGCTAGGTAACAATTTTAAGGCACCAAGTACTCCACAGTCTATATTACAGTTTTCCATCTGAATAATTAAGAAGTCAGATACTAAGAAAAAATCAAGTTCACATGCCTGATGTGAAACTGAAAAAAAAAGTACAACTTTGCTGTCTCCATATAGCCACCAAATTAAATTCAGTCTTCTACATAAAAGATCTTTCTCATATGGCAGGATATGAGTTTCCTGTGAAAACAACAATATACAGGATTTAAATGACTTTAGTATCAGTCTCCTCTTTGCTCATCTAAAGACTTTTATATCCCGGAAAAAAACCAAAGACATAAAACAACATTGGGGTGAATGTATATTGTGGATGGATGGATGGACGGAGCAATTGACAGACAACAGGGACAGAGACAAAAAAGTAACTTTAAATTTAAAAAAAAACATAGGCCACAATAATTTAAAAAGGGAAAACATTTGGCAACAACATTATTTTAAACAGAGTTTTGGTTTTGGTTTGTTTTTGCTTTTTTTAACCAATAAATAAATAAATTCCTGTAAACATGTCATAGGCTTGAGTTGTAAAACACCTGAAAACATGCTAAAATATGTGGTATCAGCATCCCATTTGTGGCACTCAGAACAGGAAAAATTGTTGCTTCTCATGTATGCATGTCAGTCTGTAGTGTTTGTATACATCTTTGTACTGCAAACATAAATAACAGCAGATTCACAAATCAGCCCGTTATGAGCCTCTGAAAAATATACAATTGCACTTTAAACATACAGCCTCATTAGAATTAGGCTGTAATGTCTTCCAAATTGCACAATGGAAACAGCAACATTAAAAGATCTTATGTCTTCAATCTAATGAACTTGTCTTTTCCATGTTGAACCAATTAGGTACAAACTTTGAGATTCGGAAGCAGACATGCAATATTTATCATCTGACAATATGTCCTTTTGAAAACTGTGACATATTTTCCTATATGAACAATTTTAGATTATTAATGGATTACTAGGAAATCACTGTGACGGTTACAAGATGTTTTTGATTTACTTGTTGTCCAGTGCCAATGGGGAGGGGGGTACTTAATTTCAAACACTATCCGATTACCAGCTCAATTACTTAAGTACTCATTTCAAGGATATATGATACGCCCTCTGACAGAAATGGCTAGGCCTAATTGTTATCGTCTGGTTTCATTAATTGGTTTTATTCTTATTTTAATCTGCTGCTTTTCATTACAGCTAGCGGTTGAAAGAAATATAACTAAACTGACAAATATGAATATAATGATATTTGCTTTGATTTAGGAGCCTGGTATGTATTCCCTTTCTTTATATAGTGTTATTCAAGCCTGGTGAAGCAACATATTCCCAAGAATTTGAATTTCATCAAAAAAATTTTTACAAAAACTTTATTTACTTTCATTTGAAGTCAGAGGGAATTTTTTTCATTGTGCTCACTGAATGTTGCCATATTACATTACTGGTACTTCTCAGAAGAGCTGTTTGCATCACTACAGGCATGTAGTTTCTCATCGAAAATCAAAGACATGGTCACCTCCAGACAAATGGACAGAAACTGCTCTGCTTTGCTATAAAATACCAGAGATAAGTGGGTTCACCCTTAAAATTCAGACCCAGAACTGGAGCAGATTGGTGAAGAATCAATCATCACCATGCTGGGTCTGAGGAAAAAGATGTAGGCACCTAATTTGGTTGGGAAACATAAACTAAACAAAATGTGGTGTTAATAGACAGTGATTGGCTAACTATATTACGCCTAGTATCTTTCAGACTTTTGTTGGCATCCGTTATCCTTAAGATAAAAGGAAGCATAAAAGCATCTTTGAGACAACCATGACCTAGATGATTGAGAATCTCCATAGACCAGTGGTGTCAAACTCAAGGCCCTCAGGCCAGATCTGCTTAAATATGGCCTGTGGGGCCAGGTTTGAAATAGCAAAGGACCAGCCCACTGTGCCTCTGGCAGCCAAAATGGGGCACAAGGGGACGTGCGCGGTCCCCCCATGCCCCATTTTGGCCAGCAGGGTGCTGCAGGAGGCTGTCCAGGCTGAAAATGGGGCATGGGGGGGCCACGCAGGTCCCTCCTGTGCCCTGCTTTGGCCAGCAGGATGCTGCAAGAGGCGTCTGTCCCATCTCCCACCCCAGCTGGCCTACAGAGGGGAACTACAATGCTGATCCGGCCCTCGAAGAAATCCACTTTGACACCCCTGCCTCCCTCTAGTTATCCTCAAGACTTTCCATATTCCTTCACAATAATGTCCTGCCCCCCCCCCCAAAAAAAAAAAACAACAACCACCCCACAATCAGTCCACAAATCTGGATTTCCCTCTATTGGGGCAAAGGACTGCAATTCAAAATTGTCAGAACTGAGTTGGTTAGGAGGAGGAGGAGGGATGAAGGTAATAAATCTGGCATCAGTAAGCATCCGAAGGGGAGGAGAAAGGGGGCAATGTGAGAGTTCATTTGTGGGCTGATTGTAACTTGTATTTAATTTATTTAAATAATTTATATGGTTGCCCAACTCACAATGAGATTATGTGCAGTATGCAAAGATTAAAAACCCAACAGATAAAAACAGTAGCCCTTGACATCCAAGGTAAGGATGCTTTCCAACCATCAATAGAGCTGCCTAATTTCCTGGCCTAAACATGTGTGGAAACAGCCAGGTCTTCAGAGCTTTACAAAAGCAAACAGGGTCAGGGCCATTTACAGCTAAACTAGTGTTTGTCAAAGCAATGAACAAATGCAGGGTGTCTGACTTGACAAAGGGCAGCTAGAAGGCCTTCTTCTCTTTTTATAGCCTCTCCATTGTAAACCTTCAGTTCTCCTGATTTAATTAACTATATGTAGAAACTCATTTGAAATTAAGGCACACGGTGGAGTTCTTGTGCTGCAGTCTTATCCTTCTTTGTAATAATGATCACTCTAGATTCTTGTTTCTTGACTGACCCGTTTCCTCCTAAAGTAGCAGGAGAGAAATCTGATAAGCTAGTAGCATTGCACACATCGTGACCTCAGTGCATTTATATCCATTTCCTTGGAAGTAACTCCCACTGCAATTAGTTCTCAGTAAATTTGAATAGGATAGTGCTTCAACATTATTGGCAGTGTTGTACTGTGTACTTAATGGTTTATATTTTACACTGTTAAGAGCTGTAAAAGCCCTCCTCAGTTTGCTATGCTGGCTGTGGAATAATTAGATTAATTGGGAAACTCTGATCTACAGTATTAAAACTATACAGGCTTTGTATTGTGTCTTTCTTAGGCTTGAATTCCAAGAACATGGTGTGCCATAATCCAGAAAGCACAATATTTGGTTTACATGCTAACCTATACCAAACAAAACAGTTTATGATACAGCATACTGCATGAACCCAAACATATTTTCTCTTAATCTCCAGCAAACGGACACAAGCAAATTGAGAGTGTGACATCTCAATAGACTAAAAGGATTGCTTTCCCTAAAATCAGACTTCACTGTTGCAATCAGAGACCCTGCTCTTGAACTAAAATATCATTCTGCAACTTACCATTTTACTAAACTAAAGCAAAGAAACAATATCTCTGTTCTAATTCCCACATTATTATTCTGGAAAACCCATTTCCCAGGTAGAATCTGAAAATTTTAAATAGTATGGATCTGGTCCCTGTCTGTGAATCATTACAAATTAATTCTATTCACCAATCATACAGATTTGGTAACTCAGTTTCTAGATGCTCTGGTTTTCATATAAGTCACATCTTCCCCATCTGTCATTTTCATGTGTGAGCACTATCTAATTCCTTGTAATTTAGGCTACAGATCTGCAATACAGTAGCCAAAAGTTCATAGGGCTACCTTGTCATATAAAATGAAACTGACCAGAAAGGGGAAGTGAAACTAGCAGATGTCATATCAGAGGCTCATAACAATGTGGGCAATTGTTATGCACTGCACGAAAACAGTGATTCTCACAAACGAACCTAGTTTCAAAACTCTATGCATCTTGTTCATTTAATAATAGAGTTGAAGAGCAATTTCACATCTTATTTTTAATATGTGCTTTGCAGATACAGCTTTAAACGATGATATTCCTTGGTTCTCCTGTTATGTATTGTGTGACCCTAGTCACTGCAGCTTGCTCCGCAATTCATAGTTAAAACAAACCCTGGATTAATACGGAGTTCCCACATGGTGCTGTTAAAATTTGTTGATTAAGCAACAATTGACAGGCATGTCAAATTATTGACAGGCATGTTAAAGCATCAACTGTGGTTTAAAAATCATAATGGATAGATTTCTATAATATATTAAAATAAATAAATCACAATGCCCATCCAATTAATAGGGTTTTTTTTCTTTTTTAGTTCAGCAGGGTTACCATGGGGCATTCAAACATCGAGATCTATGCTTTCTTTGTTTTATCGCTTGGTGAATTTTCATACCTCATGTTTAAGGACATTTAGCATTCTGTAATAGAAAGATAATAAATCAGTGCTGATTATAGTAGTCCCAAGAATTTAATCAGGTTATCCCAAATAGCCGAGCTGTTTTTGCTAAGGCAGACAAGTGGTATGGTAGTTTTAAAGCATGCAACAGGAAGTACCTCTTTGATTAGATTTTATTGTTTTGTGATCTTTCTCAGTGCACTTTTGGCCGTTAAAAGCATCCTAGCAAATGATACCATCAAACCCTGATGCAAAGGAAAAGATAAATCAAACTCTTTCAACGAAGTGTCAGAAATATATTTTTACAGTGCAATCCTATTTTCAGTGGGGAGAAAAAACATATTTCCATTTTCTTATAATTGAAAGATAAAAGCTCTGGGGATGCTCATTGTGATGCATTGAGAGCAAAACTCATTTTGGGGGTTCATGTGTAAGAATTTTTTAAATGTAGATTACATAAAATAAATATGGAAAAAGAATATAACCTTTCCCCGAAAGATCTTTCTTTGGAAGCCAGTTGGTTGCATAGCACTTTTTAACACCAATTTTCTTTGATATTGTGGAACAGGGAAAAAAGTATTAATTTCCTTTTTATACACACACTGAACTTATTAAAATCAGAAACTAGTTGATTGCTAGGTTTGGGCATAGGGATTATCAACATTGCTAACTTCCTGGTGCAAGGACTTCAACTCTAGAATTCTTATGAATGGGAATGAGGAATTTTAAGACTAATAATCCAAACACCTGGAAATTGCCAAAGAAATAGCGCTGTGACAGCAGGTTGTTCATGCATAGGGAAGGAAAGCTTCATTCTTTTTTCCTCAGCTGCTTTCAAAGGAAAACGTCTCCCATAAATCGTGGCTGGAAGAATGGGTACCTTCCTATTAAGTGACTGGTTTCCATAAAATGGGTCTTCACAAGGGAGATATGATTGAATGAAAGCTTCAGTGATTCAAATGATTAATAAAAGGTCAGTGCCCTGGAAAAAGACTCATCATAAAGTTGATGACAAGTAGACACTCTGAATGCTATGCGTTTAGAAGCTGGGTGAGCCAAGGAAGAAGAGCAGAACAAAGAATATTAGAAAGTAAAACTCAAGGATTTGATATTAAAATGGGTGTCAGAGACAGGAAATAAATTCAGGAAGTTCCAAAAAGAGAGGAGCTAGAAGAAAACTTCCCTGAAGACTTAGGGAAAGATGAGACATAGAGCTACAATAGAAGTGGATAGGACAGGAAGGAGAGAGAAGTAAGTGGATCCTCATGATCCAATGTTAAGGTATAATAATAGTTTGTTGAATTCGGCCATATTTGTATCTGACATACCTACATAGCTAACTGAAGAGTGCTTCTGGGTTGAAAGGATTTGTCAATGGCAACACTGTTGCCCAGGGGATGCCCGATTACCAAAAATAATGCAGTGTTTGAGGAGGCTCCCTTTATGTCTCCCAGTTTGTTGAATAAATCACAATAGCCTGGGTTCTTATATTTTAAAAAAGCAAACCACATACTTGTGGTGACGTTGAATTTAATCAATAAGGAAAAGGATATAATAAGTTTAATATTTCCTACCAGTCCAAAGCATGTTATTTCTTGTTCTCTCTCTAAGAAAACTCTTCACAGGAAATTTTTAGAACTTATCCAGAAGACTCTGCTTACTGCATTGATATTCTACTTTCTTTGATATTTATTCAAGCCAAAATTCATGGTTTTCTTTATATTTATTCTGACAACTCTGCAATATAGTTTAAACTACCATGGAACCAGGGGTGGGCTGCTGCATGGTTGTAGAGGTTCGGGT
>JANHFL010002539.1:0-15761 GCA_032468155.1 Oxyrhabdium leporinum | reverse complement strand
GGAGTGGGGGGGGTAGGGAGGTTGAGGAAACCTGGGAATTGAGAGCTATGCACGAGGAGGAAGGCAATTAAAACAGGAGGGCAAAACTTCGGTGGTGGGGGAAGGGAGGTGGTGTTAAAAATCGCAATTCGGTTTCTCCCTCTCTCTCTTTTTGTCGTAGTATTGATGTACTAGTCCTTAGGAATAATTTCTTCCCCTTACCCAGGCTAGCTTGTTTAAAAATGCACGTAGTTTCTGTGTGAAACCATTCCTTGGTCCTGGGATGCCTTTTAAAACGTATTTTTCCCGTTTTTCCTTTTCAATAATAGATTGATCCAGGTTTCCGAGCGAATGGTGAGTGCCTTTTCCCTAACCTTGTAAAAGTGGGGAGTGGGATCGGGCTGTTTTTTTTCTGCCCTCGCTTTCTCTTTTTCTCCCTTCTCCCCTTCTCATTGCTAAGGATAGTAAAGGACAGACATGGCGTCCCAGAGACTAAGTCCCGTCTCCTCGCTCACCGGCCCCATTGTTCCCATCGAGGTTCCTAATTCTCCGAAATCTTAAGACCCTCGGCCTTTCTGACATAGTTTCTCCATAGTGAGGACAATTGAGACCCCGGATCAGTCTTCCTTTGTTTTTTAAAAATCTCTCCTGGGCCTCTATTCGCCCCAGAAAGTCGCCTTGTCGACGGTCGGGACTTAGTCTCTGCGCCATTTTCTTTTTCTCTCTCTTCCCTGTGTGTGTCTTTCTCCTTCTCCTCCTCCCTCGAGCTGCCTAGAAGGAGTCTTCCGCAGTAAAAAAACATGCGAAATAATCAATAACCACGTTTAACATACTCTTTCTGAAAGGGGGGAAACATCGTTTGGTTTTGGTTTTCATTTTAAAAGCCGCACTTTGTCGCTTGGTTGTCTTTTTTTATTCATATCTCCTCCCCAGTTCCTTCTCCCCCAGGTCTGTTTCTTTCAGTCCATTCAGTTTCCTTCCCTTCCCCCTATAACAAAAGGTGGTTGCAACATGTTGCTCTTGAACAGATTCTCTATCTTTTTGAGAAAGGAACCTATTTAAGATCTAAATGCAGAAATTGATTGGGTGGGGTTTCTGTGTTAATATCCCCGAAATAAAATGCCATAAAACTCCGTGGGTGGTTTCAGAATAGTATCCCACATCACTTTGGTAAAGTTTAATAGTTGATGCAGGATATTCTTTTATCTTCAGTTTGAGGAATAATAAATATATTGTGTTTTGTTTTTTTTAAAACTATATAGTATGTGAATGGGTGGAGGAAATCTTACTATCTTATGAACGGCTTTGTCACTTTGGATAGCAAGCTTTCCCAGCCCCTTCGAAAGAAGAAAATGAGACACAAAGTTGGAATGGCATATCTGTCAAAAATGCCAAGATGGTTTGTTCCACCTTTTAAAAACGGGATTTCACCTTAGAATGCAGCTCTCAGATGCTGTATGATACTGGGTATTTTGCTTTCATAAAACATTGCCATATTCTAGGTAACATACTTAAACATTAGTTACTAGTACTCTGTTACCTACATTTCTGCTGTTGTGTAAGACATTTCTGATACAAGAACAGTATATTAAGGTATGCAGATGGGTTTCTTCCTTTATACAGATGTATTTAATTTTAAAAGAATATCTTTGATCCCAAAAATGAAGTTTATAGAGCTGCTTGAATTTAAGCATGAAGGTTATTTGTTACAATTGTTAAAGGAAAGATAATCCCTCACATGAATTACATATGAATACATATGTTTAAAATTTGACTTGAAAGTGTTTCCAGTGCTCCGGCTACCCTTTTTTTAATGGAATAATTTAATTGAAACTATGTTGAGTCTTTCAGATTTTGGCGTAATTTAAAATGTATATTGAGGGATCTAACTCATGTGTTTCATTCAGGCATGTAATTGCCATACTAGCTCTTTTATGTCAACATAGACTTGACATCTAATCATGTATATCTTCTTGGAGGTGTTTCTAGTTTATTTCTATTGGCTATTTCAAGCAGAAGGGATACATATTATTTTCCTTCCTGTTATAGACCCAATCTTTCCCCTCAACTGTTTTATCATTGTACTAATTAATAGAGCCACAGGTTTCAATATTGTTCAAGTAATAAAAGTGGCAATAGTCACGTCCTCTGTGACCTTGCCGCTAAGTCAAAATTAGCTTTCATGTTCTTTTCTACTAATCTATAATATATACTGTATGTGTGCTATATTATATATTGCTCCTGATTTCTCCGTCTGTAATTACCTACTGCTGTTAGTATTTTCAATATCCAATTTAATGTGCCCAGGTGTTTTACCTAAGTTATTTTTACCTCCTTATTTGACTTATGTGTGCCAAGATGCTACATATTTTTTATTTTACTAATTATAAACTGATTTGCTACAATTTTATGCTGACAAAAACCTACTAATGAGTAGTTTTAAATTAGTTTAATTTTCATCACTCTTAGCATCTTTATGGATTTTTCCATTTCTCTATTCTCTCTGGTGATAGTTTCTTCAGTCCTAAAATTGCAAAATGTTTTTAAAACTCAAAATTGGCAAGCTGTTGTCATTTATTTAAAACTAGCTGATTAAAACAGCATTCCCTATTTTTCAACTTATATTATGGTAGCTATTCATATGCAATTACAGTATCTGTATTTATGAGATGAATGTTCAATTGATATACTGTAATGTGCCACCTTATATACATAGTTTCAGATTTTATAAGCTAAGGAGAAATATAGTAGAATTTTGTTGTTGTTGATGGGAGATATCCAGGCAATCGGACTGGTATTTGCAGTGTTCTCTGCAAATAAAATTAAACTCTTATTTATACTGGCTTCAGAAACAAAGTGATTTTAAAGATTCCGACTGATATAACTTCGACAGATTGTCAGTATTCGAGTAGTTTCCTAAAATGCAATTTATGTGATTTTTATTGGATGTTCTGTTTTTTAACTTAAGATTCTTACTTCTGTATACTCTTAAGCATTAATATTAATATTTATAAATATCTAAGATTTATTTTGGTTGTTTAGAGGATTCTTTCTCACTACACAGATACATGTTTGCATCAACCACTTAAGAAATTTTATTAAACATTTGAGTAAAGCACCAAGGAAAACCTTTAGACCTTGACCATTTTAAGATAAAGAAAGATTTGCTACTTTAGTTCCCTTTATCTCCTCTCCCCCATTTAATGTATATTCACAACCAGCATTGCCATTTCGAAAGTTAATATACATGTTTAACTACATACAGAGTGTTGTTAGTTCATAGATACTTCGACTATGTTCTGTCAGAGTGCAATTCTGAAAGCACTTTAGCCATCTGCTCATGTTGTAGAACCATAGAATTCAAAAGACTAGAGGTCAACTAGTTCAGTCTGCTGCTCAGTGCAGGAGCCATAGAACATTTCTGACAGATGACAATGCAGCCTCTATTTGAAGGATTCCTAACTTTGTTTTGTAACCTATTCCACGGATGCAGGATGTTACATTTCTCCTTTTTTGAAATCCATCTTATTTATTTCAACAGGCTCAAGCCTGTTTACATCTTTTTGAATTTTCTTTTTTATCAAAATATTAATGCTACCTATTGTGTCATCTGCAAACAGCTCCCTCATCCAAATTACTGATTAAAAATGTTCACCAGCAGGACAGGGCCGTGTGGCATTCTATTGAATAGTTCTTTCAAGATGAATTGGTGTCTTTGAGTACTGAATCATCCAACAGTATCATCTTCTCATACTTATTTTACCATTTTGTAAAGGAGAATTTAAGCAAGACTTTTGAAGGCTTTGCTGAGGTCCAGGTACATTCCCTTGACCTACCTACCCTGTCAAATAACAGATTAACTGTATGTCAGGCAAACTCTGGATCTTGTTAATGCTAGCAAAAAGATTTACTTCAATGTAGATGTCAGACTGACAGGTCTGTGGCTTCCCAGTTTGTCTTCCTTTCTCTTTTTAACAATGAGGTGACATTACTCTCTTCCAGTCTCCTGGGACTTTACCAATCTCCAGAATAAGTAGATTATGACTAGTAAAATAGATCCATTGCAATTTAAAACTGCATATCATTCAGCTTTTAATTGGCTTGTATAAGAATATGTTCAGTATTTTATTCTAATGATTACATCTTTATTCTCTATTGGAAAACCTGAAAACATTATCCAGTTATGATAGACCATTTGATTCCAGGATTTGTATCTTCTTTCAGGATATAATTGGTTAAAGACTAAACCTAAATAATGTTAGGATTTTAAAATAATTACATGGTGAGCATTTAGAAGTAAATGACCCCTGTTGTAATGTGGAGAGGCATTGCTGTTACATGTGTTTCAATAGTTCCATGGAAATTACTCCTTTGCAACATAAATTTACATGTCAAGCCAAGGAAAATTTTTGAAATCTGTTTCAGCAGAGTTTTTTTCCCCAGCTAACAAGAGTGTATGTGTTTGAAGTCCTCTTGCCCTTCAATATCTGCATTGTTTGCAAAACATGGCTGTTTTTTTCATTTTACAAATAAAGATTTGGAGCTGCTAAGAGGCACCCTGATTCTTTCAATAACTTTTTTTGTAGTGCAGAAGACTTTTTGTGTTTCTTAAGGGAATAATAAATGTCAGCTAACTTGCAATGCATTCTCAATAAACGTTATTGAGTGTGATCTGATTTTACAAGATGTTACCTGAATATTACCAGTATATTATTTTTTGAAGTTTGAAGGAAATGTCTAAACCTCCAACTTTTTGGAAGTTTATATTTGTAAGCACTTCTCACTGAAGTATATATACAATATAATTTGAACCATTTACTTGGAAATAAGTTCTAATTATAGCAGGATCCATTTCTTAGTGTTGTGGAGGTCAGCAATTTTGACAGCTTTAAAGAGGGACTAGATTGATTGTCAATGTTACTACTCAAGAAGATAAAGTATTTCTAGAATGAGAAGCAATGCAAATTACAGGCAAACTTAAGGAGTATATTGCTGCACATCTCCTATTTGTAAACTTACAGCATTTTATTGTCTAGAAAATTATTACTATAGCACTGTATTACTCAATATATGTAGGAGACCTAACAAAAGAAAGGCCTTACATATAAAAGATATTAATCTTAGTGATGTTTAATAAGGTGGCTAAATTATTCATTTATAAATAGTGATATATAGTGTAAGGATATTACAGATCGTAGAGATCACTTGAATTAATTTGAGTCCAAACTTAATATTCAAACATGAATATGTTTAGTGTTGTTAGGAAATGAATTTGCTTGCAGTTTCCTAAATCAGCTAATATTTAAAAGACCCAATTCCTTTTAAAACAAGGCATGTGAAAACCTGGTGCAGCAAATCAAATGATACATGCTGCAGTTTTGCTTTGCCCTCTATAGGCATAGCCTCTGGAGTGTCCTTTAATATGGCTTTTTAGCTAAGATTGCATGTGACATTTAGCAAGCTGTTAAGGGTTTTATTTCAGTTCTTCACATTTCACTGCAAATAATCTTAAATATAGTATCTGGTTGAGTCAAAATACTGAAAGTGCTCTATGGTTGAGCTCATTAGCTAAATTGTCTTGTTTATTAACAACTCTGGTGTCAGGACAAAAGACTAGGACCACACATGAAGATCTAATTTAAATGATTTATTGCTAAAAACCTAAACTCAGGAATCTTCTCAACTAATGGTCAGCACCTGCTTGGAGTTAGATAAGGGCCAACTGAATTCAAGGTGAGGGATTGGACTTAGTCTACTTGTGGCTATGTGGGGATTCTACGCTTATCTCTCTTTTAACTTCACCCTCACATTCTGCTATTTTTCCTATATCTGGCTAGTACAATAGGAAGATTCTGTCTTTAAAAATGAATACAATACTTTATTTAGGACTGGTCACTTAGTGACTATTTGAAGTCATGCTGTATGCCTCCCCCTCTGGTTTGCAGCATCCCGCAGTCTTATGACCACAATTTATAACATTTCTGCTGAAAATTATTGTTTACCTCTGGTGTTCAGCAAAAACGCCTCATAGTGAACAATTTCCCTAACAGCTATAGATTCACTTAATGACTGTGCTGATTTGCTTAGCGGCCATTGCAAAATCATGAAATTGTGTTGGTTAGGTGTTGGTCATGCGACTAGCTGCTTTACGAACATCACGATTCACGGCTGTAATGGACAGACTCCATTACAGTTGTAAGTCAAGGACCTGTATGAAGGTTTCATGATTTAAAATTGTGTATATTTGATTCTTTACCCTGTCATTGTTAATATTACAGACTCTCCTTTGGATAAAGAATACCCCAAATATGTAATAGGTACTGCACTAGGAGTTTAAGATGCCCCTTGCCTAGTATTTCAAGCATAAGTTTAAGGAATCTTGGATTTAGCAAAGCTGTATGTATCAAATAGCATATGCAAGTGCTGCTTTTGAAAATTTCTGCTGGGTTTCTCATCCCATCTTAGATACATCCTGTTGATAATATATTCTTGTACTACATTTTGCAGGTAACGTAGCTACTACTTTACAGTAATGTAGGTTGTTGTATAAGAAACTCTGCAGCTTACACTGCCAATTGTGACATTTCTTTATGAACCAATTAACAGCAACTGAAATGTTATTGATAAATATAATCTAGAAAACGGTTTGCTTCTAATGACATCGAATAATACTGATTTGTCATGTTAATTTGTTGAAGCAAACATTGAATTCATGTTCGAAGTAAGCTCTTCATACTTTTCATGAAGAAAACATTTCTGTTCCTAGTTAGTATTATGACTGGTATGCAGCAGCATATTACTAGATTTTTCAAACCTTACTTCACAGGAGGAAATGAAAATTAGGACCATGTGTGGACAAAATAGAAAAAAATGTGTTCCGTATAATAAGATTATGTATTTTCACTCTAAGCTTACCTTATTTTAATGTGATTACTGTTTTTTTTTTTTAATTTTGCTAACCAGTGTCACAGTGTAATTCCTTTCAAAGTGTTTCAGAAATGTCAAAAGTCACCCATCGTGATCAAAAAAGCAATAACTACACAGATTTCATTACAATTTATTGTTTATATATTGCTGCTTCCCTCAGCCTTTACTCCTGGCTACTGTCAGGACAAGTTCATGCAGTTTTCTTGACAGCATTTTCAAAAGTAGTTTGCCATTGCCTTCTTCCTGAAGCTGAAAGGGAAGAGTAATTGAACCAAAGATACCCAGCTGGCTTCCGTACCTAAGGCAGAACTAGAACTCATAGCCTCCTGGTTTCTAGCTCAGTATTTTTAACTTCTGTGCCAAAATAAAAACAAAATCTTGGAAGCCGTAATAGAAATTTTCTAGGATTATTCATAGAGTTTCTTTGCATGTTTTAGAAAGCTTCTTTTAAAATTTCTCTTCACCTGAGTTAAGTTTTGTTTATGAGTAAACTGTCACCTGATTTGGCCACTATTTTTTGATATATCTGACTTGTCTATTATTTATGCATGTTTTCTCTTCCTTTCCTTTTCTGGACTCTATAATCTTTCGCAAAGAGATAGCAAAAATTTATCTTTATAGGCATACTGGATTCTTGAAATACCCCAAACCCAGCATGATTTCAGATTGCTAATCCATCCTTGAAAAAGAAGCGATCGTTTTATAGGTGGCAGCAAGCTGTAATTTGTGGCCTCCTAATGTGGAGAGAAATTTTCTGAACCTTTTAGAATTATCCATAATTTTCTAGCATTGTGACTACAATGTGATCAGGCTTTTGTCTAAGCCCTGTTAGTAGAAAAATATTTTTTTTAAAAAAACAGTATATTGTGCCATGATATAAAGTATTATATGCAGGGTGAGATCAGCACCAATTCTGTTGGCACTCAGGAAAGTCATCAAGACCTGGTAGTTCTGGAAAGCCTTTAGGGTCTATTGCTATAGTAAGTTTCCTCTTTGCAACCACTAGTGCTGTTTATTGTTAGAATTGTTTTCCTCAGTGTGTCAGTAGCTATGAAGATGAATATCACAGTTTTTGAATTTGGTTATTCTTTTAATTCTTTCTATTTTATTTTTTGTAAGCTGCTCAGAACCTTAATGAATTGAGAGGCATCTAAATTCCAGTAACAAAATCGATGTCTTTACTGAACACAGTAATTCAATGTCTTTGTTGGAAATGGGTGATGAAGCTCTAGGATAATCAGTGCTGTTAAGTAGATAAGTTGAGTCAGATGTTACTCAAGGTGATGTTAATAAGGTGTGAATTTGAGTGTCTGCTGCCTATTAAAAACATACACACATAGTTTGACACCATTAGAGTCTGCTGTGGATGATACAGATTTGTTGACATGAATAATATGCTTATTGCATGATTGTGGTAATCAGACAAAAGACTTGCAAGACTAGAAAAACTTACGAAATTGCTCCAAAAATTTTTTCCCTCCATCATCCACAGATGATGAAGAAATGGAGAAAATGCAGCACTATTGTTTCTTTTTCCCAGAGAGGATGTCCATCAAAAATAATTCCAATAGCACAATGTATAATATTCTGGGAAGTCACAAACAATCCTGGTCTGATGACAAAAGATCTGCAGCATTGACATTAATGTTCATGAAGGAAAGCACTGAAGAAAAGTGATGTGCATGGGAAGTTAGGAAAGGGGAAACTCCTGCTGTCCAAAAATCACACTGCTTCCCACCTCAGGACAGACTAACTGGATGTTCCACTTGCTGATGGAACAGTCTGTTCTTTTGGACAGATACAATGAAGTGGAACTGTTTTGAAAACAGAACACTAGATTTCAGCAAAAGAGCCACATCCCGACCATGAAGTATAATGGTAGAAGCATAATGGTTTCAGGCTGCTTTGCAGCCTCAGGACCTGGACAGCTCACAATCATTTACAAAACAATGGATTGTACCGACATTTCCTTCAGAATGTCAGGGTACCTGTCCATGAGCTGCAACATGACAGTGATCATAAATGCACAAGTAAATTCACAACAGAAACTGAGGAAATGTTAAAGCCCTGACCTTAATGTTATTGCAGAGTTGTGGCTTATTTATGCAAAACTATGCAAAAGTAACAAGTTGAAGACAGTTCTGGAAAAGGGTAATGTGTGTGTGTGTGTGTGTATTTTCCACCCTTATTATTTTTATAAACAACTTGAGGAGAACATGTATATTGATATAATTGTAAGTTAGTGACATTGTTTACCATTTGGTCCAAAATAGGATAATATTACAGAAAAACATTAAATATTTCCTTTGATTTAGACATGTATTTAGGGCTTATTAAGGAGAAGGTTCTAAAAATCACTGAAATGCAACTATCGGATGTAAGATAAATTTTATTTTCCTCTTAAGGGAACACTGGCATTAGTGGGGGGGGGGGGAATTTTTTTTTTATCATGACTTTAAAATTTCTTGCAAATTTACATTTCTGTTTATAAGTTTTTGCGCACAAAATTGTGCCAAGCCATCTGTCACCTTCCAGAACACAATGATGCATAGTAGACTAATTAGGACATTATATGGAGATGCTTATTGCTGTCCAGTTTCTATTCCAACTAGTGTTGTGGAATTGTCTGTGATCAGGACAAGAATCCTTATATTTAGAGGAGTTAACAAAGCATCACCCTTGTTGCTTCAGCAATCCAGATATATTTCCTTGTATTTCCTCTTTTTTTGTGCTGATCTGCCATGAAAATAAATACAATGGTGTGGTTTGGCTTTTCTTCAGGAAAGTAGCAGTATTATTATGTTCATGTAACCTATTCATTACATGATTTCTGAATAGATGGAGATCACAAAACAAACTTTGAAGTACAAAACAAGTTTTAAAAATGTAGTATTCTTCATCTCATTAACCCTTCACAAGTTTGGCATTTGTTGTAATATCCTAAGCTAAAACATTTATATAATGACAAGCTTTTTCAAAAGATGAAAGTTGTCCTGGTGTCTCATGATTTCATGAAATCTGAAATTATCCAGCAGATGATGGAGTAATGTGTCTCCCATTTATACTTCCTGACATTGAAATACTCAACCATTTCTTACGCACATCTGTAGATCAGGTAGAACATTTTAAGAACACTGATATAATAGCTTATGAGGAACTATCTGAACATAAATATCTCAGTATCCTGAACTGCACTTATTACAGAAATGGGATTTCCTTCCATCTATTAAATGAGAACTTCATGCTTAAATTGCAGTTTAAAACATGTTCCCCAGTTTCAGGGAGTGTCTTTGGTTCAACAAATACACATGTACGTTTAAGTGGTTGTATAACAGCAAAGATTGCCAATGAAGCCTCAGAAGTTTCTTTGATAGCTCTCTGGATTTCATTCATTTTCTTGGTGCATTGTCGGCACAAAATGTGAAAATTGCATGAATGTGCAACATGATTTACAATAATTTTTCTGTTTAATTTTATTTTAAAATAATTGTGCTGATAAATCTTGGCAGATTACTGTGTTGTTGGCATCCCAAAATTCTCCTTATTTTAATGAGAATGTCAGTTCTGCTAAAGTATAATTCTTAACAAGAAGTCTGCCAATTTTAGTTAAACCTTTCTCCTTTTTATAATTTTAGCCAGAAAATGATTTACATAACTCTTACTTAAATTGATTTGAAAACTTCTGCTATTGGGAATTAATATACTGATAGCTTTGTATAAAACATTAGGAAAAGAAGAACATTACATAGAGTATATCTGAAAAAGAGTAATAATATTCTACTGCACATACAGTTCCACTGATTTGACAGAATGAAAGCATAACTTGGCAAAACAGTTCACTCAGTTATTAGCTATATTACTAAATGCTGAAATGCTTCCTTGAAGATGTGTATACTCAATCCTATGCATATGTTCTCATTATGTAAATGAGTATTTTATAAAATAACTATATTGAGAGCTCTTCTTTTCACGAAATGCTTAGAGTGGAAAGGGGAACCTAAAACATTGATTTGATACTAGTTTTTGGAATCTGTACTATTACAATCTTCTAGTTTCCAAAATGTTCTTTGTTAAGAATGAATACATGTAGTTCTGACTAATGAATTCCAGAATACATGAAAAGATTTGAAAGGCTACAGTATTTACCAAGCTACTTGAAAACATATGCAAGGAATGTTTTTAGTATTACAGTAGGGTCAAGGCAGTATGTATATTATGCATACAAAATATTTTATTCCAGATATGATTTGTTTTGACTATAAAATATCTGTTTTAATAGAATGAATTAAGATACCAAATTCTGGTTAAGTTGTACTATATCTTAATCTTAAAGTTGCTTCATCCTGCTCCCGGATAACATTTCACTGTGACAAGATCTGTCTTGAGCTTACATATAGAAAAAGGAGATGTCTGATCTGTCTGGATGTGATTCTTATGGAATGGACTAGCAGTCTTATCTGAGCAAGCCCTTTGTATCAATTACAATGGAGAATTTTTCTTGGAGATAAAGTTATTGTTAATGGTTAAAAGAACCGATAAAAACATTACTGACATCAATGGAATTATAAGGTTCTTTTGAAATATTTTGGCAAGCGACATTTTAAGAGCAAATTAAGTTTTCTGTGGGCTGTTCTACCCATTTTCATTTTAATCTGAATGTTATAAAACAATACTTTTTATCCACTGAAATGTACATTAAGTCAAGGATTAAATTTACCCATTTTTTGATAGATGTGTTTAATAAATTACTATAAATACTGATTATGTTTTTGTAAACAATTCCCCGTACACAATATCAGTATTAATATATGTATATTAATATAGTATATTAATAATAAATATTGCGGGCCCAGTTGGCAGAAGAAAGCTCAGGACTGTATTGGTGGGAAATGTGCGGAAGAGGCCTTCATCCTGCAGTGGATAGACTATGATGATAATGATGACAACCTATATATTAGTTTATTCAGACAAGCCCTGTAAAGAGGCCCTAACTTTTTATTCTGTCTATGTACACGAATAATATTCTGTAGCTTACATCATACCACAAGTTTTATTTTTTCCTTTTATTGTTTATCTAATGTATATAATGGGATACACACAAATATTTCTGTAATACAGCAACAAACAAATTATCGAAAATGTGATTGCTTTAAAGTAAGACTAAAGAAACAGGAGAGATAAGATTACAAGTTAGGAATAGTAAAGAGGCAAAAAGGGACAACATCTGATACAATGGCTTTTATCAGAAACCTGTGGTGAAATTACTTTCTGCCTCTTCATAATATACTTCAAAGGTCAAGAGTGAAGAATGAATGGTTCAGTAATCATCTGCATCTGTAAACTCTGAAGATCAGTGATAGCTTTTTTTTATCCCTACAGTAACCTCAATTTGGCAACAGTGCATTTTAAAATATGTGTACACTGCTATGCCTAGCTTTTCTGCAAGCATTCAGATTATAAAGTCTTTATATACAGCTGTGTCTTGCTTTTGTAGTCAGAAACAAACTTGAGCCACATGTTCATATTTAACTAATAACGAAAGTGATTTCAAGAACCCCTTATTTTAATATTCCTTTTGTAGTATCTGTCTTGATAGCATTACTTTGAAATTTAATAATCTCTTATATAAATTAACCAATGGCTAAAGAATTGTATTTTATCAGCTGCTGGGAAATAATCACTGTTTTTGTTTTTATTTAAAAAAAACAAACGTTCCCTTGATCCTAATTTAGTTTTTTAAAAATATAGAACATAGAAAAACAGAGTTGGAAGGGACCTTGGAGGTCTTCTAGATCTACCCCCTGCTCGGGCAGGAAACCCTATACCATTTCAGACAAATGGTCGTCCAATTACTTCTTAAGAACTTCCAGTGTTAGAGCATTTACAACTTCTAGAGGCAAGTTGTTCCACTAATTAATTGTTCTGTCAGGAAATTTCTTCTTAGTTCTAGGTTGTTTCTGTCCTTGATTAGTTTGTATTACTTCTTGTCCTGCCCTCAGGTGCTTTGGAGAATAGCTTGACTCCCTCCCTTTTTGTGGCAAACCCTGACATATTGGAACATTGCTATCATGTCACCCCTATTCCTTTTCATTAAACTAGACATTCAATTCCAGCAACTGTTCTTTATAAGCTTTAGCCTGGAATCATATTTGTTGTTCTTTTTTGCACTCTTTCTAGAGTCTGAACATTTTTTTTAATATTATGGCGACCAAAACTGCATGCAGTATCCCAAGTGTAGCTTTACCAAGGCATTATAAAGTGGTATTAACTAAACTTAACTCTATCCCTCTGTTAATGCAGCCTAGAATTATGTTGGCTTTTTTGGCAGCTGCAGCATACTGCTGGCTAATATTTAAGTGATTGTCCACTAGGACTCCAAGATCCCTCTTACAGTTAACTACTATTGAGCCAGGTACCAGCTATACTATACCTGTGCATTTGGTTTTTCTTGCCTAAATGTAGAACCTTACTTTTTCACTGTTGAATTTGATTTTGCTGAGGCCCAGTGTTCAAGTATGTACTTGTAGCTTCACCGAAACATTTTAATTAGATGTATGACATACTGTATTCTAGATTATGCTTGATTTTTTTCTTTGAAGAGGCACCTTTGCTAAATATATTTCTTCTAATTTTACAGCACCACATTTAATCTTCATTTTTCGCATATTTTCTTGTGTTTTGGTTTTTTTAAAAAGATTAAATCTCAGAAGTGTTCTTCCACTATTGAGGTTGTAGTTTTTGAAATCACTGACTCAATATTCTTGACTTTGGTGGCTGATCGCTTAGCATTCTTTACTGGTAACTATGTAGTACTTTAGTTTTGAAGGCAAAAAAATACTTCAGAATTTGAAAAGCTCCTCAATATAAATTTGGGCCTTTGGTAAGAGAGCCACCCAATAATCTTATATGGTAGAAGGACATAAAACCCAGCAGGTTACTGCATGTAAATACCTTTGGCTGGTTTTTCATTATAATGGCCCATGGAATGCACACTAGAATCATGTAATAAAGGTAGCCCTTGTATCTTAAAGTATTATTAATTGCTTAATCTAGATAAACATATCACAGTTAAAACATTTTGAGGATAAAACAATTTATTAAGTTGCCCCTACATGATCAAAATTAGATATATAAGTGCACTTGGAAATCAGCAAAATATTTACAGAATCTAACTTTTCCCATGCTGAGGATAGTATTTATCAAAGCCAGGCATTATATCTTTCCATCCACATTATTGAAAGGCACATACTCCAAAATTCTATTCGCTGAAAAACCCCATCACTTTTGCCGTTAAAATGGAAAACCTTCCCAAAGTATTTAAATGCAATAACTTGCTGGGTTTTATGTCCTTCTACTATGTAATATTCTTGGGTGGCTCTCTTAGCAAAGACCCGAATGTTAGATTTATTAGAATTAAGAGCCAGTTCATTTTGTCTGCTGTACCAAAATATTACTGTCATTGCTCTTTTCACCCTGTAGGGTTTGTGGTCGCATGAGCATAGAGGAACATAGGGATTTTCCTTCTAGCTAATTTAGGAGTCTAAAGATTTAGAAATTCAGGATATGAAGTATGTTCACCAATGAATTGGCACATACATTAAAAAAACAGTGAGCAGGAATGGATCCTTATTAGATTTCAGTGACATGAATCTCTGGTATAATAACATCAAGGTTAATGTGCATTTTAAAACTTATATATTCAGAATATGGAATACATTCAAACCCAGATTATTCCTGAAAAACAGTTTTGTGACTGTCAGTACAAGCAGCATTTTGGCAAAGGGATATAATTATCAGTGGTTTTCTTATCTACAGCTATTAGAAAGAGTTAAAGTAGACAAAAGAGTTTATTTTTTTGAAACATTGTAAGACAATTTGAAATAAAATTGTTCACCATGATGAATACGTAATTGCTAAAATGTATGAACTTTTATTGAAATATGAAACAAGAAGTGAAAGAATATGAAAGTTAATTTTTTAATACATTTTACAGATGGAACTGTTGGAAAAATATGTGGTTGAAAGGATTGAAATATAATTTTAAAGAATGTTATATTATGATGTGGTATTGGTATATGTCATCAGAGAAATTGTCTATAATTTATAAAGGCAATTCAAATTTATGTTGAAAATGTGAACAAGAAGAGATGTTTTTATCATATTTGATAGACATATAAAAACTAGAAAATTTTGGATTCAATACATATAAACTGATTCAGAGGATTTTAAGGATTAAGATATAATTACCAGAATTTTTTCTTTTGAGATTGAGAAAAAAACCTTACAATTTATGGTTTTGATGATTAAATAGAATATATTATAGAAAGAGAATAATGTTGCAACTATAGAGGAGTCAGTTTATAATCATACTTAACAACTGTTGTAAAGGATATCCTGGTAGTCCTCGATTTAGGTAACTGATCCCATAATTACAGTCATAAATTGTTGTGGTTGTAAGTTGAGACACCATATGTCCATGCCCTATTTGATATTTTTGCAACAGTTGTTACTAATAAAGGAGACAATAAACAATTGTTATATGAATACCATGGTCATTAAACTAATCAATTTTACCCAGTGACCAGAAATCAGAAGTAAAGGCCAGAAACTGATAAAATATGTAGAAAATTGGGGGTTATGTAACCACAGGACAGAACACTGCAGATAGCTGCCAATATGACAGTGCCAAGCATCCAAAATCCAATCATATGTCTGCAGGGGTGTGTGCGCGGCTATCATTTGAAATTGGGTTATAAGAAGCTTTTTGATGGGTCTGTACTCCCCCCCCCCCTTTGTTGCACACTTTTTTTTTCTTTCATATTAACGCACACAAACACTATACTGATTTGGGAGTT
>JANHFL010002538.1:134549-169964 GCA_032468155.1 Oxyrhabdium leporinum | reverse complement strand
CCGCTTTCTCCTTTGACACTCGTTGACGCTTTCGTTCAGCTCTAAAAGCCGCCCCCGTCCTCCCTCCCTTCCTCTCCACAACCTTCCCCCGAAAGCTTTTCCCAAATAATACCAGCAGCCATTTCATCTCTACCAAAGTAGATACAGACACACACACAGGAGCGCGCTCGGCCGCGCGCTCGGCCACACACACACACACACACACACACGCGCGCGCACACACACACGCACGCACACCAAACAAAAAAAATAAAATAAAATAAAAAATGGCAGAAATGGAGAAAGAAGGGAGACCTCCAGAAAATAAAAGAAGCAGGAAGCCGGCTCATCCCGTGAAAAGGGAAATCAATGAAGAGATGAAGGTACGTCTCTGCGCTCCCCCTTTATTGTCACTCTATCGGATGCGAAAAGGGAAGAAAAAGGGAAGAGGGGTAGAGGCGGAGGGGAGGGAGGCTTGTTGCAGACAACCCCCCCCCCCGTACTACAGTCTCCCCTCCCCCCCATGGGAGAAGGTGTTATAAATAAAAGACCTCTTGTTTTGTTGTAAGGGGGGGGGACCTCAGATGGGGTTGACGAAAGGTGCCTGAACTCGTCCTAACTGCACAGTTCACAGGCGAGAAAGCCAGACCCCCTAAGCGGATCTGATACGTTGATGGCTATAACCACTATTATTTATAATATTTTCTCCAATATTTTCTTCTTCAGTTCCCATCCTTGCCAGATAATCTAGAAGCTGTTAAAAGTTGGAAAAGAAAGGGAAGTCATTTAAGCACCCTCTCCCTCCGGCCCCCTTTCCAGTAGCCAGCTGCAACTGTGTAATTAAATTGTCAAAGTGAAATGTTATGGTCTGAACGGCACATCATTCTTGGGCTTAGACACAGGATCTCTTGTCTTTTCCTTCTGCCTTTTACTTCGGTGTCTGTTTTCTGTGCTCCACTTCACAGTTAATCAAAGAAGCGGAGTGTTGAATTGAAAGCTGTCCTAGAAGGGTGCATGAATATGTATGTCTGTGTGTGTACATTCTGTATATCATCTATATCTGTTTGGAGGGATTTTGTAGGTAGGAGGTAAAACCAGCATCCTTGCAGGAAATAATGCAAATCCAGCTGTGTTCCAGAGGTAATTCTGTGGGCTGGCACTCCAGAGGCTAATATCTGAGAAGTTACCCAATAAATAAATAAATAAACAGACAAACAATATTCACCTGGGTAAAAATGAAGTCACTCTCTGGTAGCACTGTTATTGTTGTTAGCATTAATGTTTTATGTTACTCACCTATCTTTCCCCTAAACCTCCCCTACGAGGCTGAAGTGAAGTTACCCTGCTTCAAATAATAAAACAATATAGTTTTGGGGTAGGATAAAATCCATTCACTCAAGTTTCATTTAGTGAAACGGAGCATTCATAATCATTTTGTTATGGAAATATTCAATATACATTGTTGGTATATAATGATTAAAAAAGCTGTGTGTATAAAATTGAATATGCAACATCATGGAATCTTTGCCTATGTGGTCCAAAGCTAGCAACCTAAAGGGATCAACAAGACCATTTTACTTATTGAGCTTAGCAAATCAATTTGGAAGAGGATGCTTGGTTTCTTATTTAATTTTTAAACTCAATTAAAAGTGTTCTCTGTTATTTGTATTGTTTCTTTCTGTGGCGTATTGAAGGTTTGTCCAACAGCAGATGGACATTTGAACAAAGGTGGTGATGGTACATGTAAGAACAAAGTGCCTTGCATATCTATAACGTTTATCCATTTTCTAGGCATATATACATATGCCTCTGTATGTAGACTTTCTATCTTAGGGGAAGCTTTGTGTACACTTGAATTTAACGGTAATTGCTTAGTCAGACGTTGTTTGGATTTTTATTTTGGTAAGGGTAGAGAGGAAGGGGGACAGTGGGCATGGAACGCTGACCCATTATGCACTGTCCGTTTAAGACAGTGCTTCATTCGATCTGCAGTTTTTAAGTTTCATAGGTTCTAGCATTACAAATTAGCTAATTTTAATCAAAACATATGAAATGCTATCCTGGCTGGATATATAAAGGCTGACTATGCTGGATCCTCTGGGTTTGTTTTGTTTACTTTGGCTGCAGGCACACTTGGTGGTTTGGGAGATAGTTGTTCTTCTGCAGTAGAACAGATGTTTGTCTGAAATGGTGAGGAAGAAACAAAAACAACACTGTGTGTGAAAGGAGGAAAATTACACAAGATTTTTCTTCTTCTTTTTATGAAAGTCTATTCAGCATTAGTGCTAATCTTAATGCAAGTAAACCTCTCTCCTAAGCCTCTGATAATGGAAGAAAAGAAATAAGATAAATAAATATATCAGAGTTTCATTTATATATGAGAAATTTAACCCAAGGCTGTGGATCTGATATATAGGTTTGAGAACAGCTTTTATAGATTGCACGGTTGAAATGTGAATAACAGCAGAAGCTTTCAGGCAGCCTTGGCCACATCCTAGAGTTAGTTATTCTGTGTTATTCTATTCACAGAACTCTTATTCTGTGTTTTTGTAACTAAAGTTCTAGGCGGCTTTGCATCTTGTTTTCTGCTAGATACATTGGATATTTGCTTGTCTTTCTTTCAATAATTCTTCACTTACTGAAAGAAAGGTATACCAGAAAGATTTCCTCCTCTTCACTAAGTTAAAAAGTACAGCAACTTAACAAATTAGTCATATTGTATGAAATGTGTGCGACGACAACGTCTTCTGGTGAACACAATGTGTCCTCTTGTGTAGGTGCACATCTGAACCGTTCAAGCAGCTTGACTGCTTCCCTTCATCTGAACTGCTTTCATGTGGACTTGTGTAAAATAAGCTCTGCTAAGTAATCACGACAGAGCAGAAAGAAAGGAATGTATATAGCAATAGACAGCCTAAGCTGTAAAAACTGAAACCTGAATCCTAGCAGCAGATTGGATATCAAGGCTGTAAGGTAGAGGGAGATGAAGAGATGGAGGGGAGGGAGAGAGGAGAGAAGAGGGCTGAAGGAATGGAAAAGTCAGCTTGGAAAGTGAAGGACTAGTAGGAGGGCCCCCTCGGGAAATTTGGCTCAGGGATTAGGGAATTCTATCACGGTATACAGTGACCTACTCAAGTTTCAACCCATGTTGGATTGAATTGCTTCCATTTGCTAGGACTAAGAAAAAAAGACCAGCGTGTATGTGATTCCCTCTCTCCACCCTCCTTCCAGTAATAAAAAGCCACTGGGTACAAGTGTCTATTTTAAGTACAGCAAATACAAGGCACTATGAATGAGTAATAAAATTACCTCATCACACAGATTTCCTTGAAGATTTGCTCTTTGACAGAGCCACATATTTGCTTAATAATGATGGAAAGAAATTCAACCACTCTCTGTCACATCAGTAATACCAATTGCTGCTTTGTTTTAATAAGGTTGAAAACTGATGTTGTTTGCCGTTTCATAATGATAGATATTAGGTTACATTTTTGTTGTCTCTGGCCTGATGTACATGACAGTTGTGAGAAACTTCAGTTTGATACAAAACTACATGATTGCTTGGTTTCTCTTTCTTCAGTGTAAATTTCACTAAAGAATTCTGACAGAATGTTTTGTTTCCCTGTGACCATAAGTATAATTCTAATTATTTCCTTTTATTTGCCTTCCATATTCTTAAAATTTATTAATATTATTGTGTTGTATGGTAAATTACAAATGGGGGAAAATTATAAATCCACCCTCTACCAAATTTACATCCTCCAAAATTTCATTTAGCAACTCTCGGAATTTGCAATCAAAGTCTGGACATTTTAGGAATAGTGATTGTAATACACCAGTTTATAGGATTGCTAAGAATGTAACAAACTAAATATCAAGTAAAACAATTCACTTAACAGTGTGAATATGTAGATTTTTAAAAACTATAGAGAAGTGCAGTATATTCCATTCATAAATCCTCATCTACTTCAGAGTAGTACTATGAACATATAAAATGGTGGTTTTATACTAAATGAATCATGGAAACTTAATATTAAATAATGTTATAAATGACAAGAACATAAGAATCATGATTCGAAAACCTTAAAATTTAAAGTTCACTTGAATTGAATGTTCTGATTACATGTAGAAGCTAGTACTGAAAATTTTGAATTCATCTGCACCTTTGGGTTTTTTTTAAAAACAGTCTTGAGATAAATGACAGATATGTTGTATGATATTCAGAGCTGGTTTTATGCGCCTAAATTGATTATTTTTTTCAGATTCTAAGTAAGTAATTTAAAATAGATCTCATTCTAGATTATTTCATCTGTTGTCATTAAGTGGCAAGTTATTGAAATATTCTTCTAACAACTGAAAAACTTAAAACTGGCTACTCACTGAAAAAGACAAAAGAAATAGGTGGAATCAAATTTAATCATGCTTCAAGTAGATTCTGTTAAACTGATGGATTGCTTAGTCATATCTTTCACAATACAAGACATTTGGAGATTTAAAAAGTTACTTTGGAGAATAATTACATAGAAAAGAAAGATGTATAAGTATTTTCAGGTTCCCTGATAAACTGCTATGAGATACCATATAAGAAACTATAAATCTTGACAAGGAATATTCACAGTTTGAGAATCCTTATCTAGAATATATAAGAATCTACAAGATAATTAAAATAATGTTGCAAATTGATCTATATAGGCTAGTGTTCATTTATTTGTCATACTGGTATCCATTTGTAATATCCAAAAAGATTTAATGAAAGTATATCACATGACAGACATATATTTTTAATTTATTATATGGCTCCAGATTCATCTTCCGTGTTTCAATCAATATGGCTAGGAAAGAAACAGAAACAAAGTTGCTTCTACTTAAAAATTTAAAAATAATTAGTAGCATTCTGTTTTAAAAAATAAGAGACTCAATTTCCCTTGCATTTCTATCCGCATTTGTCTGGTATCATTCCCTCATTTTCTGACAGAGAAAAAGCTTTATATAAAAATGTGATGAAAAATTACATTTTAGAAATAGAACCAATTATCTTTTATGCAACATAAAGAGTTATGTTATCTATATAATGATGCTACAATAAAATGAGCATGTATGAAAATGAAAATAATTTTCATTACTTTTTAAAGACTTTAGTCTCATCAGACTTCTTTCCACTATCATATATGAGAAAAATGTACATGAATAGTCTTTAACTTCCCAGAACAGTATTTTTATGCACTAAAATTTAATAAAATATACAATTAAATCATGCAAATTAAAATTATTGTAAAATGTGGTTTGGGCTGTATTCATGAAAATGAGCAATCACACAGAAAAGCATTTCAGCACTATACTTTTATTTATTTGCTAATACAAACTGAATAAAAGGTGTTTTCATGTCAGTTTCTTTGGTAAAAAAAAAATTAACTGTGCATAGTAGATAACATCCAAGCAATCATTTGCTTTGTCAGTCCAGGTGTTCCAGAGAATCTGGCTTTTAATTATTTGTTGGCTATAACTATTTGATTGTATATGAATCTTGGCATCAGAGTTTTGAAAGCAGACATGTAGTGTCATAGCATTAACAAATATAACATATCTTTTTTTCTTGCATTTTTTTTTTATTTTCAATTGAAGTCAGTCATAACCATCACTTAAGCTCCCTCCCGCTGCAGTCTAGGCACAATTACTCTTGACTATTATCAAGAGTTGATTATGTACTGTTCTGAAATGCAATGTTGACCTCCATCTTTTTTCTCATTCCTTGGTCTTCTTTCTATGCTTTCCACTGTTTGCTTTCCCCTGTTTCTCCTCGGTGTCTTTTGGGTCAATTAAATGCATTTTCCAGCTGTTTTATTCCACTGGAATGGTTGTGTCCAAGATGTGACTTTTTATGTCTGTTCTCATTGTTCATCTGAAACCAACCTGGTTATTCAGAAATCAGTTTCATTTTGTATTACTCCCAAGTAGATGTTGTTTATATTTTCTGTCTTTTCCATGTTAGAGGAAAAACCTGTCCGTGTTGTTCTGTCTACCTGCTTCTTTTCTGTCTTTATCCTCTTTCTCTTGTTTTTTGTAGGACTTCTGTGCCATTAGAGATGTTATTGGGCTGTAACACAGCAGCTCTGCTTCCTTTCAGCATCTCTTTTTCCAGAAATTGTAACACAAATAGCAGAAGAAATATAGCAAGGTCCAGATTTCTGTATTTGAATTGCTGGGTTTGTGTTTGATACTATTGCAAAAAAAAAAAAAAAAAGGAATTTCAATGCAGTGGTTCTCATGCACTCATAATAATTTCAGAATGGGAAGGGCCTTTTTCCCCCTCTTTCATTCCATTTTACCCTTATGTATTCATAAGACCGCCTATATCCAGTTCTTTTGTCTCTTTCCATATCTCGCTTCTGCAGAACTACTTTCTATGAGTCCAAGAGTTTTCTCTTCTCCAGGATTGGCTTTTTACCATTAGCTAGGGGACATTTCCAAACTAGTCATTTATAGCATTTTACAGATTCATCCAGTCATTACTACGATACTGTAAAACCAGACTTTATTGTTCATATAATATCATAGCAACTGTTGAATGGTGCAATAAGATGCCATAAAACCATTAGTGTGGATATGGCAAATGAGGCATCTCCTTTCAGCAGGATTCTGTTAGCTGTATCCTGTTAGATCTCCAGACATTCTCCAGTGTTGTAGGACAGAATTTCCTGCTATGCTTGCTAATTAGTACTCTCTAGGCTACCTTATCATAATGGTGAAGAATTTTAGCACTTTATTGAGATAAAAAAATTGCCATTATCTTTCCTTAATTTTAAGCATAAAAGTGTTTTGGCCTGACTGAACAACACTATTTGTCAAGTTCCTCTCCGCTTTAATTCAGAATTAGTTATTCCATGAAAGTTACTAGTTTTATTATCCTATTATTACCTCATCATTATGAAGTAAAGGGGAGCTTTATCATATATATATATATATATATTCTGCACAATATTAGTACAAAAATAAATACTGAATGCTAGTTGTAGCCACAACAGTAAATAACATTTCCTTCAAATTGAGCTCATCTCCTGGTGACTTCAAAGGCAGAGCCATGTAGTTTCTTTGGTAAGAATACAGAAATAGTTTCACTGGCTTTTCCTGATGCTTTCTCATCCAAGAAATACTACAATAATTAGGTCCAATTATGCTTAATGTTTTAGGATCAGCCAAAGTTAGGTGGTTAGGTGCTACCATATAACTTGGTGAACAGCAACAATGGTTAATATTAATATTAGCTTGATCCCATAAAGATTCACAAGAGTTTAGAAATCTAAGCAATGTTAAAAATGGTAGTGTTTGTATAACACATTAGTTCAGTACTTTATTTACAAGTATCCAGTAGATGCCATAATGATATCTTATATGTCATCACATTATTGCATCACAAATTATGTGGCTTTTGAAAAATTAAAGACATCATGTGATCAGGGGTAATATATACAGTATATACAGACATATGTTTTTGGAAAGACATTTAATATATAATAGTCGTCACTTGTCAACCTTAATTGGTTATAAAGTGAAATGTCATGTGATCATATTGACTTACAATGTCAGTTCTGGTTGCAGTTGTTAAGTGAATAACCGCTAGGTGTTGAACATGATGTTACATGATGGAGACTTACAATCTCCTGCAGGCTTTCCCATTGACTTTGCATGTTGAAAGCTGGCTGGGAAGGTCGCAAACTATGATCATGTAACTGTGGCATGCTATGACTATGGTACATGGGGAAAATAGGAGGAGAAAGGATATGTTCATCACCTTGAGTTATTTATAAAAGTAATAAAGGTGGGATATAAATAAGTAAATGTGTACAAGTCGCCAAGCGCCTTAATTGCAATCATGTGGCTGCAGGGATACTGTGATGGTTGCTATCAAGGGGTGGTCGTAAATTTCCTTTTGCAGCACCATCATACCTTTGAATGGTCACTGAATAAGCAGTTGGTAAGCAAAGATTACTTGTATAAAGAATATCAGAAAAAACCGTTAACATAATTATTTTATTATAATTTATTATAAAATATTAATAAAAATAATAACTTTCTGATTAAAATATTTTTCAGTTATCCTCATTAGAAGCCTGTTATATCATTGTACATTGAGAAAAAAAACTGAACATATGATAACAACAATTAATAATAAATTTGAAGATGATAACAGACCCTAAAACACACAAATAGAACCATTTTCCTCCTTAGGAGTATTTTCTTTTTTTTAAAAAAAAAGCATGTTGCTGAAGTTAGCATATTGAAACTTTGAATGTTCAGCTACATGATAAATTATGAAAGTAGTCCATCTTTTTGAAACCCTCCCGAGTGCTTCTGAAAAAAATAGATAATATTGCTTTAAGAGTTGCATGAATATTAATGAGTTTCTTAAAGCATTGGAATCTTTTTTTAGCCTCCTGCAGAAGATGAAAAAGAGGACTTGTTTTAATGAAGAGTAGAGATGTCCCACACGTGTATTGATAATGAGATCCAAATTATTTTAAAAAACAGCAAGGCTTTAATGAAGAAGTAGAATAAGAATACATAGTAAAGGGTATTTAATGAATGGTAACAGGTTTGTAATAGGGAACCTGTCTTAAAGAAAAATGAAAATGAAATGTGAATACAGACATTCCACTGAGTGGTAAGAAACATTTTTAGTCATAAAGCTAAATTAGGATGATGTTGCAGATGCTGTCCATGGTGGCTGAGAAATGAGAGTGAAAATATCTAGAGTAACATATCAAACATTACTTCTCCTAAGAATACTTCTGAAAGTGATCACAGTATTTAGAACCAAATACCTAATTCTTCATGTCCAGTGTAAATTTAAGTTCACATACTCTTCCCAAATTCTCTTGGCGGGCTCTGAGAAGAACATCAAAAAGTTTTGCTTCTCTTTTATTTTAAGCACAGTTAAAATATAAATTATCCTATGATAGTTTCAAAAACAATAGAGTCAAGAAGAGTTCATAAAGGATTATCACTTGATGGTCACTGGCACAGAATGTCTCATTAGTCTAGTCTCTTGTTCAGCTAGCCATAATTGTGACATTAGCTCTACTTATTTCTATAAGCATTGCAGCATTTATCATGGCAAATGGTTCTTTAGGGAAATAAATGGCAAATTTGTTCTAATTTCTAATACTTAAATCCTCTTTTGGTTGCAAAGTACATAGTTATTTTGTTTTTCAATCCCTAGACTCACGATTAAGGAATGAATGAGTTGGGGGGGACTTTATAGATAATCTAGCACAATTTCATGATTAATGCAGGAATCTGTTAAGACTATTTCTGACAAATAGTCATCATAATCTATTGGAACACTATTCATGTAATCAATTTTTATGGCTGTTCAACTCACAACTGAGTATCTAAGACCAAATCCAGATTTTCAAGGCCTTACACAGGGCCAAAGGTATTTCAATCCCATGCTCTTTATGCATGATAATTAGAACTTTGTATTGCATCCAGAAGACAATCTCAGAAAGTAATAGTGTTACATATATGTATTGTGGCAAAACCATACATGCCATTCTGTTCTGGTTATAGCTCCTAGTGGTCTTTAAGGGTAGCTTCTGGAAGAACGTGTTGCTCATGTTCATGGGAGATGATCAAGGCATGAGTGACCACGAGAAATATCTCTTGATCCTGAAACAGGTACAAATGATGGATTTATATGAAAGTCCTCCTGGCCATGGTTGCTATCGTTTTTTTAAACAGGAACCTCAAATTGAACATCTGTTCCACCTGGGTAAATGCAGCCATATCCAGAACAAAACAATGGAAAATTCATGGATCTAAGTAACACAACACTTTCAACAACTCAGTCTTGGTACAATGGAGCTGAAACTTGTTCTCCCTTGGACCTTCACAGCCTTGAGATACTGAGAAGAAGCCTTGACAGCATTGCTTGGTCTATGTCAGGCCCAGCCCAAGAACAACATAGAACAGTCCAACCAAACTTCAGTTCTTAATTTGCTTATGTACAATTATCTTGTGAACCTAAACTTGTACTGTTTTCACCTTAATGGAGATACCCTGGGAGATTTTAGGGAGTGGCTATCCTAACTCTTTCTCTGTTTCCTATTCAACTCTGGGCTATGTTGCCTCTTGTCTCACCCCCACCCTAAAATGTACTCCCTCCTTTCTGAGAAACTGCCACTTCATTGTAGTCTATCACACCACTTTCCCCTCCATAGGCACCATCTCTTCACTTCTAATTCAATGAATTAAGGACGTGTCTGCTTACGCTCTTTCTGCATAGTATCTGTTTGTGGGCTTTCAAAGGATGTAAAACATTTTAAAGATATTAATCAAACAACCCCCCCCCACACTGTTCAACTGCAAATCTGATGAGCATCCTTTCCATTTCATGTTCTAGATCAGGGATGTCAAACTCGTGGGCCACAGGCCAGATGCATTGCACACTGGCCACACCCGGTTTAGCGAAGGGGGGAAAAGTCACGATATGTCACATGATGATGCCATCACACTGTGAATTTGACACCCCTGTTCTAGTTCATTTATGAAGATATTGACTAATAGAGAGCCAAAGGTAGAGACTTGAAGGACTACACCTAATATTTCCTTCCAGAACAATTTATGAACATCCTTTGAGGATGATTGCTCAGTTGCAAATCAACCAGGCCACAGTTACTATCTTACCCACATTATTTATCTGGTCCATGAGGATATCATGAGAGACTTTGCCATACATTTTACTGTGATCAAGATATGATACATCTATAGCATTCCTTTGCTCCATCAATATAGTAAACTCTGTCATAAAAAGACATAGAATTAGTTTGACATTATTTGTTCTTGATAAACTCATGGTGGGTCCTTGTAATAGAAGCATTTTTTTCTAAGTACTTGCAGACATGGTTGTCTTTTTTTTTCTAGTATCTCAAACAGTACAAATATTAAAATGACTATCATATAATTTTTCAAGTCTTCCCCCTCTCTCTCTTTTAATATTGGGAATATGTTTGTTCTTCTAGTATCTTAGCAGTTCTCTAGGAATTTTCAAAGTGTAGTCAATAGTTATAGTTACTGAATATCATTACTGGTATATTATTTTCATCAATTTTTTCAGTATCCTATCTGCAATCTGGAATTAATTTCAGATAGGCACATGGCTTTTTATAACTTTTTCAATACTCAGCCTCATCAGTCCTTTTTGCAAAACATTAGGAGCTCTCTCCTTCTTCTGAGAGAAGGCAGCTGTTATTCTGCTTTCTGCCTTCTCCTTTTTGTTTGTTATTGTTTCTCCACTTTACCTGTTGAACAGACCAATAACTTCCTTGGCTCTTCAGTTTTAGAAATATATTTTCTCACATTCTTCTTATTACAGTTTGCATTCCTCACCAGCCTCATCTCATTTTCAGCTTTCACCTTGCTAGCTCCATCTCTATAAGCTTGACTTATCAATTTGTATACCACGTTGGCTTCCATTTTTATACATCTCCTTTTTGCTTTTCAATTTGTCAGTAAGCTCACTATTCATTCATATGATCTAACTAAAACTTTTCTCTTTATTCCTTCCAATGGGAATCGTTCATGCCTTTGTGTTCAGTAACCCATTTTGGGAGGATCTCATATTACACTTCAATTTGTTTATCCGTTAGAATTTCAAATCATGATATGTGCCCAATTTCTGCCTAAGTTCATTGAAATTTGAACTCCAAGATATGTAACTGACTTTTCCCAACTATTCCCCATGCTATCTTGATTCCATGAACACAATGCTTTTCTCCAACCTGATGATACTTTAGTCTATCAACCAATTTTACTTTGTCGGGATTAGTTGAAGTCCACTATTGCTGCTAAGACCTGCTGCCTTGAACACTTGATTTAGAAAGGCATTATTGCCATCCTCTGCTAGGTTAGGTGATCTGTCCTAAATTCCCAGAATGGTTTCAGTTTGGTTTCTTACACTTTTTTTATTTTTATTCAGATGATTTCAACCGATCTTTCACATTCATAAACAATGTCTTCCTAGGTATATAGATTTTTCATATAAAAAGCCATTCCACTTCCTCTTTTGTACTGGGCAATCCTTAACACAAATTATTAAAGTGAAAAAAAATTAATTTGCAACTTAACATCAATATGTTTGCACACATCACTCAGACCCCTTTCCTTATCTCTACAGAGAATACTAACTGCAATAATGTAAATGAAGTTTCTTTTTAAACAACCTCCTTCCCTGGAAAAGCATTCTGAATACCTGAAGAAAAATAACAACTCGAAAAACTACCACAGCCATGAAGCTTTGCATTTGTGGCATAGAACTATGATACCGTATTTACCAGTTATGGAAAACATAAACACATTCTTTAGGATGTCAGCCTAAACACAGATGATACGACAATTGATACAGTGCAATACAAGCTTCTCGAAATTCCTGGTCGGTTATTTCACTTGAAGACCAATTATTTCAGTCTCTAATAATGTAAATCCATGGACTAATCCACATAGTTTTCTTGTAGCACAAAGAGACACTATTTGCTTTTCCTTAATTGTATATCTTGACAACATAATCTCCATTGTATTGCCAGGCTTCTAAGGTAGACTGAAGTCTGTTCAAGAGGTTCTGGAAGGAAATTAGTGGTTTCCTTGCTGTTACGGCAGAAGACTTCCCATCTGGTGAAAAGAAGAAGGGCCTCTGGAAGCGAGTGATGTTCTGAGCTCCAAATTGCCTGGGAGGTCTGCTGTGGTACTGTCCTTTCCGCCAGCTTATGGACTTCCATATTCATGTATACTAAGACTTCCAGAGAGACTGAATACTTTCCAGCACAAATATTTTATTCTTCCTTTTCTGGGGTTCAGAGATGGGAATGTTGACCTCATGTAAGACCAAATGCAGGTCTACCAGGACATTAACTTCCCACTGGTAAGCAAAAATGGACCACAGCAAAAAAAATGGAAACAAGGGAAATTAACATAATATCTAAGCCCACATCAATTTGGCGTGACTTTCATCAGTGTAAATCAGATGGTACTTTGAACTTGCATATAAAAAACCCAAGTCATATATTTTAAAATATAAAAATGTTTAGAGGAGGATTTTTAAATGATTGTATTGTACAACCACCAGCCAAAATAACTCCTTAATTTGATCATCTGTTTAAAAAAATAAGATGTAATGTCAAGCCCCTGGAAGAAGAATTTTTATTTAACCAAGATAACCTCCTGGACTCTGCATACGTGGAGTTGCTTTTTTCCAGTGCTGGCTTGGAAAAAGGGAACCAACAGCTGCACTGAAAATGACCCAAATTACATTCTGTGAAGGAAGCAGTACTATTGGAGTCATTGTTGAGGCACGCACACACACACACAAATGTAAGCTGTGGTTTTCACAACTGCTTACTTTCCTCCCATCTTGACAATGGGAGAAACATGGCTGTGTGGAAGAACCTTATCAGTGCCAGTTAATGAAATCCATAAGCAAGAAAACCCTTTTCCTGGGGGCTAAATAGCAAAGCAGGTTATGCTGGAGGCTTGTGAAGTTCCTTGTGGAAAAGAAAAAAAAGGAATCATTGGACTCTCTGCCAGGTTATGGAATAAAACTCTCCAGGATGCAAGAAGAAATTTAACCCTTAGAGATTTATTTCTAGGTGCAGTGAATAATCAGATAGAGTGCTGCTAGAGTTTGATTTGAATGTGCTTATACAATATAATGGTATGAGGGAATGATGTTGGGGGATAAGTGGAAGAGATGCTGCCTGGGACAAGAGAGGGAGGAGCCCACAAGTGCTTAACAAGAGAAAGAAATTTAGGAAAGACTCACCCTAATTGATCAGGCAGTTCAAAGTGACAGTAGGAGATTTATACTTTCAGACTTACAAGATTTTGTTTATTTATATGGCCACCCACCTCTCAAAAACAGGACTCTGGCAGTGCATAACAGTGATAAAGTACTGTTTCTGTAGCCTTACAGTAAACCAGAATGAGCTTATCTGGTCCATTTTTCTGTCGAGTTTACCTGAGAGGATTGACATACAGTTTCCTTCAAAGCTATTCTGACTGAGGTCCAGTTTCCATTTTGGATGGGACTACTCATTATTTCTTTATTCACTCTCCTTCTGAAACAATTGTATTTTCTTTCTTTCAATGTTATTCCTACAAACTCATTGAGGGGAAGACAAGAAGGTGAGGGCAACAGATATTAGTTGAAAACCTTTAACTGCTACATCAGCCATGAGTTCCCGACTGAATGGGACAGAGCCTTACAACTGTAGGAGAAACTTATAATTGAATTTAGTAAGAATGTTAGGTAAGATTTTCCACTGGACAAGTCACACATTAAAGAATAATCATGCCATCTGCTGAAGAAGTACCCATAAATCATTGTTGCTTTGATGAGAGATCTATCTATATCTATCTTATCTTGAAAAATAATGATGAAATATTACAAAGAACTTGTATTTATTTTACACATCTGTTTTTATAGCTTTATGTAAATTTAATCCTTCAATAACTATAGCCTTGGTCATGCAGCAGTCCTAAACACATGTTTTACATTAAGAAACTAAATACTGCCAGTAAATTCAGTGAGACTACTCATGAGCTAATATTTGGCAATATTTAAGATCTTTGCAGCAACAAAGCTGAAGTTAGCAGTAGAACAATATTTTCAACACGTTCTAGTAGACAACAATAGTAGAAATAACATGAACTATAATGTTAAATAGACAGGTTTTAAGACTAATTTTATTTAATACAGTTCATTCTCTATAGCTTTAGGATTTAGAGTGTTTTCCAAATACTACAATTAATTTTAGGCTGTAATTAATAGTTACCTTTACTTCATTTTATAATAATAAATTTTTTCATTATTAAACAAGGAGGCAGTTAAAGACAATAATTGTGGATCATCTAAAGAAATATAACACGCACGTTTTGGACATGGGTGGACTTTCTTTGATATTGACATAGTCATTTTCAATTATTATTTTTATAGCACTTAGTTGCTAGAAGGGTCAAAGCCTTCTATATACAGGGCACAAAGTAAAAAGGACGTAAACATACCTGATTTTTTTCAGATGCTGTTGCAATTTCCATCTAAGTAACATTTTAGGAGTGCCTAGCAGGTGCTTCCAATTTGCTCACAGTCTGGAACAAGAAATGCAAGACAGCATCCACAGGTACCATAGCATCAACCAACAAGTGAAATGAACCCAGCTAACTTAAAAGATATAATACTTTAAAATATTATCCAACTCTTTTGTGTGGTTACTGAAATCTCATAACTTCTGATGATCTTGAGAGGTTTTGTGCATGAAATGATGCTGGAAAAAAATTGCTGATCATTTTGTACTAGATGGCTTTGTTAAACTTTCTTCCTCTAGACTGACTATGATGTGGAAAATAAGGATATAGAAAACGATGGTACAATGGATTTACAAATAAAACCAGCTGATATTTTAATAATTAAAGGAGGCACACAAATAATGAACCAGAAGAGTGACCTGGAAATCTGCCTTATCTTGGATTTACAAAAAGGAATGTCATAATTAAGTTGTTTCTGAGAGGAGACAAAGAGAAATTGATAAGAAATAATCTTGTGGCACATTATTTGATGGGATTAAATATCAGATTAGAAGTAAATTAAAGTTTTTATAATTTAATTTTTTATAAAGGACGATGTATGGGAAGAATGTATCCTTTTTTAAATTGAAATATTGGAGAAGGTGTTAAGTTACTGAATTTATTGTTGCCTGAAGGGAGGGGGAAGTCATCCTTTATTTATCTTTTTTTCCTTATTTTTTCTATTTCTTCACACATCTTTTTCTTTCCTTAGTTTTTTATATATATATTTTTAGTTTATATCAATCTTTTACCTTTGCATTAATAAAAGTAAATAATAAAAATATTTAAAAAAAATGTTTTTATCTATAGAATCAAAGATTGTGTTGTTAATAAAAGTCCAAATTGCCCCCAGCTGTTCATCAAAGACACTTCCCTTTCAAGACTTTAGAACAGGTGGGAGGCCTTAGGCTACCAGAAAGCCAGAACTTAAGATGCAAAGAAGCAATGGCCTTTTTTATCCATCCTATTATTCTGTGCTTTCAGGTTGGGTCTGTTATATAACTTTCTGCATTATAGGTAGTCCTTGGTTGGGATTTTTTTACACTGAATTTCCTCTCTGAAAAGATCTTGGGACTGTCTCTTTGAATGCCATCACTGGGCATTGACAGTCTGATTGATAGTTTGGTAGCGGTAGATTTGTTTACAAAAATGATTCACTTTGTTTCAGGTAAGGATCTTAGTCTGCACCAGAAATCACCAAGTTGTTGATCAATAATTGCATTTCAGCAGAAAAGTATGGCTAATCATCTGAATTTCAGATAGAGAAGTGCAATTACAGCATGTATTTGGAAAGCCTTGTTCCAATTACTGAATGTTAAGATCCATTTATTCTCTGCTCTTCATAATCTTTCTACTTTAGTTTAATGCTTCATGTCAACTATCAGCAGAACAAACTGGCCTAATTCTGGTTATATTTGTTTTTAACAAGTTAGTTCATTCTCCTACTGACATATCATTTCAGGTTTCTTATGGCTTTTAACCCCACTGCTTAACCTGCTTAAGTTTCCATTAGGGGGTTGTTGTTTTTTTGGTCCTCCTTGTTCCCCTCCAAGAAATTGGATTTGAAGTTTATTGGTCCCTTCTTTGTAGAGAGTTGGATTAGCCCAGTGGCATTTTGCTTGCAATTGCCAGCCTTGATCAAAATATGCCCATTGTTCCACTACTTCCTGCTAGCTTTGGAGTGCTTTCCATGGCCCTTGCACTCATTAACCATCTCCTTCCATCTGTTCTTTTTTTTGAGGGAGGAAGAATACAAATGAAAAGTATTTTGGATTCCCAAAACAGATGGGTAGATTCATTGATATCAAGAGACTATTCTAAAACTGCCCAAATCCTAGAAATCAGTTCGTCGTGTGTGTGTGTGTGTGTGTGTGTGTGTGTGTGTCTGTATGTGTGTGTGTATGATTTAATTTTATATCATTTGGTGTTGCAGCCGATCAAATGTTTATTTTATTAGGGCAATATTTTATTATTATCATCCCATCCTCTTCCTCACTTAATTTCTCGTTTCTAATCATAATCTTATGAGGAGGGTTTTTTTGGCAACTGGGCAAAATCTTGTGCATACAACATTTTCGTATTTGATTGAAGCTTTTTTGGTTATGTATGAGTGGAAACCTGAGTACAAATAAGCATAAATGAGAAATTCAATAAGTAGTATTTCTGTGGTGCTACATTTTCCTTTACATTGCTGTATTATTATGTAAAAAATAATAATAATTCAGCCTTGGGCCTTAATTACATAGACACATACTCCCACCCCCAATAACGTGTGTTTGTGAATGCGTGGGTGTGTTTATTTCAGACATAGATGCAAATTTCTAGATCATATAGAGAATGTTATATATTATAGTAAAGTGATTTTCTGTCTTCTATTTCTACCAATTGAAATCTTGTTTCAGGCTGAAGTAAAACACTAACATGGCATTAATTAATTAATCTCTGGTGGGCCTGGGGTGGGCATGGAGTATCCATCCTGGCCCTACTTGATGTCTCAATGGCTTTCAGTACCATGATATCCTTCTGAGCCAGCTGAGAAGGTTGGGAGAGGGAGGCACTGTGGTTCAGTCAGTGTTGGTGTGAAGTGTTGGTAGAAGGAGGAGAGGTCCAGCCCAAGGTTCCTGCTTTTTGGGGTGCCACAGAGTTCAACTTTCTAATTATTAATTAGGCCATGATTTCATGATCGTACCATTTCAGTATTGAAAGATCTGTGTTAATTGTCAACTGCAGGTGGGAAGAAAGTGAGAAAGTGCCTTTGTGCAAATGGAAAGAAAACAGTATATTAGTTTACCTGAATAAATAAACTATTTATAGTTAGTAGAAAAATGGGAAAGTCTATCTTTTTTATCTGAAAGATAAAAAAAAGGTTTTGTAAGTTGGTAACCCAGAGCACCACAATGTTTACCAGATAGAAAAGAAATGGCTGAGACTATTCAGGAAGAACAATATATGAGAGTGGGAATTAGTGGTTTCTAACAAAATCTGAAATATATCTGCATTATTTTCTATAATTATCTGCATTTCTATTTTATCAGATTTGGTTAAATGAATCTTTGCTTGAAGTGATGGCTTGTGTACTAATTTGAATTGCTGTAATCTAGTAAGATTGATTGACTAGTGCCTTTGAAACAATTCCAGTTCTTCTATTGCTTTCCTGGTTTGCTTTAAACACTATATAGAAGCACAGGATATAAAGTTTTATGAAAAATACATGTTAAATATATTGCTGACTATCAATTCATGTGCAAGGAATGATAAATAGCTCTCTTCCCTCTCATTTTTTTTAAAATTACAAATTCATGCAGACCTGTCATAATTACATATGTCATTCAAAGATTTAAATGCTTTACATTCTATGTATGTGACTTGATAAATGAACGCTAGTCTAGAGTAGGTGGGACAAAGCCGCTATTTCACGGTACAGTGCAAATAGATTTTGATTTATGTATTCATCTTTAGGCTCTAAATGATTATTGATTGCATAAATAAGTAGGTAATTCTTCTCTTTCAGAATTTTGCAGAAAACACTATGAATGAGCTCCTTGGCTGGTATGGTTATGATAAGGTTGAATTAAAAGATGGAGAAGATATTGAATTCAGGAATTACTCTACAGATGGGGAGAGCCGACAGCATATTTCTGTTCTCAAAGGTAATGGCATTTAAGGTTCGTTTGTTCATGCTAAACAGGATTAGCTATAACAACTTCCCAAATTCACCTAGGTGGAATTTTACTTTAGAGTTTTAAAGATGGCCTCACATGTGTTCATGATGGTGTCTTCCAGCACATAAAGGAAGAGCAGAGGATAGTAATATAGGCCTGCAACAGAACAGCAATTTTTCTTCCTCATATAACCCAAGAAACTATAATTCCAGTGGGTATTGACAAAATCAGGAGAAAAAGCTAGCACATCTCTGTTTTCTTCCTGAGAACAAAAAAAAAATCAGTTGTGCCTAAACTTTTACTAGAAACCTGCAACCTCATCTGCAAAAAAGCCCCTTAACTTAAAATCAATGTAATGAAATTGTCCATGTCACAACACAGCAGTCAAAGGTTATTATCAGTATAACACAGACTTTAGACGTAACAATCACATTCAGGTGTTCATCTGTAGATCAGAATCCTTTGCCTTCAAAGCTTTCTCTTCTGCACAGTAATACAGTAACTCATAGCCCCACATTTTGATCAGCTCTAGGTCTCATTTTATTACAGCTTTCTATTCATGTTTGGACTCATCCATACTGAGGATGTCATACTACACAGTAATTCTTACTAACTTGCAACTTCTCCCATGTTATATATTATTTTTATGAATAACTCAAAAGTGGTGAACATACCTAATATTCCTTCCGTCCTCTTGTTTTCCTCACAACAATAGTGAAGTGGATTGGGTCGAGGCAGAGTTACTGGCCCAAAGTCATGCGCTGCATTAAAACACAGTGTGGTTTGTGTATTTTTGATTTAATGTAATGTATGAACCCACTTTTTGTAAACTAGGATACTATCACATGTTCAATCAATTATATTTAAAACAAACCATGCCCTAGTGTCATATGATAATCTAATGTGTATGGATATGAAACATGTTGGTGGAGAAAGTATAATTAAATTGTTTACTAATATTCTTTTCAAGTTTAACATGCTTTGTTCTGAGTTCAGAATATGAACAGCATTATGGTGCTGTTTTAATCATTCTGACAAAGTTCGAACATTGAAATGACCTCATTCTTGCTCAATATTCAATGTGAAACATTTTTGAAAGAATGGAAAAGATTCTAATAACACCTCAAGTAAGGGCAGAATAAACCAGTTTGACCTGAAACACTCCATCTTGCTAATAGTGTGAAGGGTCAAGGAGGGCAGGGAACAGAGGAAGAAATAATACTTGAAATTGACATACATAAGATATTAATTGGATTCAAGCATTGCACTAAGCCACAATATAATTTGTTTAGTTTTGGCTGAGCACTGTTAGTGCATCTCCTTTGAATCCCACATTGTCCTAACATGTTAAATTGTAGAAGTAGAATTGAATTGAATTTCCTTTGAATGTTAGTTTGGATGTCTGAAATTTTGAAGGTTAAGAGGAAAACTGTTTTGTTCTTAATTCTTTGTGTTTATTTTTTATTTGAAATGCAAATGTTTAATTATGGAAGAGATGGAGTGATGCATTCCCAATAACAGAATTCACAGTTTAGAGTTGCATTTAATTATTGAATAATTTTCAGAGAGAGAGAAATGCATATCCCAATACTGGATAGAACAAGACAAAAAGAAAATTTTTGTTTTGTTTTGTTTTGTTTTGTTTTCTTCCATTTAATCATGCCTGAATTATTGGAGATTGTCTGGACAAATCTCTGCAGTTTTCTTCGCAAGATTTTGAGAAGTGGTTTGCTACTGCCTCCTTCCTAGAGTTGAGAGAAAGTGACTGGCCCAAGGTCTTCCAGCTGGCTTTGTGCTTAAAGTGGGGCTAGAACACACAGTCTCCTAGTTTCTAGTCTGATGCCTTAAATAATTTTGCCTAGTCATGAAATTAATTTCCTCTTTCTGACCCATTAAAAATGAAGTGTTAATGGTAACTATTTCTGGAGAACTTTGGGGCTGCAATTCAAGGCTTTTGTGGGCTGCATGTGCCCCTGGGTCTTTAAACTTCTGTAAAAATTACATATATAATGTTAATAAGTCGAGTTTTTCCCCCTTAAAACAATAGCCACTAATGGAGGAAAGAGATCAGGATCATGATAGGTAGAGAAGAAAGCTTATATTGCTGCCATTTTTATTTTTTATTTAAACTACAGCAATGGGGAGTTATTTACTGCCCGTACATGTATAATTTCAATTATATTTCTGCTTTAATTATCATTGGCATCATCACCTTCATTACTGAAAATCTAGCCTGGAAATTCTTCCTTGATCTTGATCTATAGATTATTTATTGATGCAGTTTCATTTTAATTGGCTGCAGATGTTGTTGCTTTTTTAGAATTGTGGCTATATAATAGAATCAGGGAAGGGGAAGAAAATACTTTAGTCTCCAGTGAATCCTTTGGAAGAGTTAATATAGATCACAATCTGTGACACTATAACAGCACGCCACCATTGTATTAGGTGATTTGTTCCTGACCTTTAAGTTGTGTTCCTAAACTGGTTCAATCTTTGTGCAATTGTAATACTATGGGTAAGCTAAGAAGCATTGATTAAAGGCAACAGTTTCCTCCTATAACAAATCTGATGTTCTTATGCACTAGGGTGTCTTACTGGCATATCCAGTTGGGAGAAAAAAAATGGCAGTTTGAAAAGAAATGGGGTGAGGGATCCCCATTTCATGACGACCTGTATATATAGCATAACAATTTAGTATGCAGCAGTTGAAATATAAATAATATTAAAAGGACTTAAATATAACTTCCTTATCTTTATGCATTTACATTGTTGAGGAGACTCAGTGAAACAGTGACAAATGTGGAAAGGATAAATCTATAGGTCAGTGTTCCTAGACTCCTGTGCTTCTTGCTATAGGACATTACTTTCCTTAGTCAGAGCAATAGTCTTACACTTTGAAGCGACTTATCAACTTTTCCTCTTTTGTTAATAAGGAGTTTGGAAAATCTTGTCAGGGCCACTTAATTGTTGGCAATTCCTTTTTTCAAGCCAGAAACAATGTCATTAACCCAACCAAGTCAGCTGGTCCAACATTTTCCCTGATCCAGAAGGCAATGGAACAGGCAGGTTTTGATATCCAAAGCAATATATTTATTTCCCATTAGCTAATGAAGCAATTTCTGTGAAAAAGATGCCCCTCCTCTTGGTGTATGTAAACATTATCACTTGTCAAATTCTCTTTCTCTTTTTTTGTGGCAGGAAACCTCCAAAATTCTGTCTGCCTTTGTTGTGGCAAGATATCGCTGAAATATAGAATGAACAACTTCTTGAAATTTTTGTTACTTTCTGAATTCCTGTTTTATCTTTCCCTCATTTGAATTCAATGTATTTTTCCTTGAATTGCTTGCCTATTTCTCTTTGAATTGAATAATGTGCTAAATTCATATCATGTATGTTATTGTTTCATATTTAATTGTCAACTTATTACTTACTTGCCCTTACATTTTTAGTGTAAAATATTGTATTGATTGGTTATTAATTATATATACAGTATATTTTAAGTGTTGAACCAATAATAGACTATTATCTTCTGGAGAATTGAGGCTATGGGAGAACTTATTTTATAAAATTTGAAAGGATGATTGAGCAAAATTACTTTGCTTTTGATGCTTTCCATTTTTGGTTCCTGTACTGATAGCAATGCAACATCAAATAGGATTCTGCATTACTGCAATAAAATTATCGTGCATAATATTATTATATGCCATACCATGATCCTCCAAAACATCCTAAATGTAACTTTAAAGGATAGAATGCTCCAGTCTATAGATGACATTGCCAATCTTTTCAGTCATATTTTCCCAACATACATGGAGATACAGCTGAGGACCTTTACAGCAGCTGCATGAGACTTGCAAAAGATGTGGCTGTTTTAATCAATTGAAGACTTATGCTTTAGCTTGCATTAATTCACAACCCTGAATTATGTACACTCCAGACAATTAAACCTTAACCTCAGATCAGTATGTAAAACCACATTTACCCTTCATTGAAAACTGAATATATAACTGCTATTGGCTTTGTTTCTTAACCGGTATTGCTTTGTTCTAAGTTGCAACCTATGATCCTAGAACAATTATTTGCCACTAGCCATTTGCCTCTTCTTAAAATATAGTTTTTCATAGGTAACTCAGTCCTTAAAAATATTATCAACCGCTTTGGCAGCTACTATGACCAAATTCTGTGATTGATCATAGAGCACTATTAATGCATCTTTCAGTTCAACTGCTAAAACTACCAGTTCTGAGAAGAGTCTGTGCTGGATTTCTGTAGAGTCCTATTTTAGCACTTGAAAAATATTATAATTAGCAATGAGATTATGTACGGATGGGTTAGGGTTTGTTCATTGTGTGTTTCTGTTAATAGTGGAAAGACAGTATTGTGAGTGACAGTTAAAGCTTCCTTCCAGAAATTTTTATGTGGAGTTTGAATCGAATGTGTGCGTGTGTTTGTGTGTGTGTGTGTGTTTGTGTGTGTGTGTGTGTGTGTGTGTGAGCATGTGAGCTTTTTGCTGAGTTTTCCTTCATACAGAATGGGATAATCTTTCATCTGTTCAGAACAACGGGGCAGATTTGGGTTTTCAAGTACATATATGAGTATATTAATGGATGTAGGTGCATGCTTTTTTCAACATTTCCACAATATATTCAGAATGCACACTAGCTGGGCTTACAATTATCAGGAACACTTTTTTAAAATTGGTAATAGAGATTCCAAATCAGGACTATAAAAATCTAAATAAATACTGCTTAGAATTTTTTATGCTGTCATCCATAATTTTATACACTAGTTCTGATAGCCTTATTATATTAGGAGTATAACTATTTATTTATTTATTGTAAGCCAGCAATGTAATATTTTGGTTGCATTACAAAATGCAACCAAAATATTACATTGCTGGTCTACCAATGTAATGTGGTAGATCAGAAATGTATGCATCGGATATGATACTCAGATATATAGCATCTACATCTGCTGACTTGTTTCTTTTCACATTGTCATTGAGTTCTAAAACTCATCTTGTCATCACATGTCATTAAGATCATTAAGGTCTAAAACTCATCTTGTCCCTATTTCCCACAGTTCATCTGACTCAGCTTTGTGAAAACATCAGTTCAGGTCAGGTATCAGATAATTCTGTGTCTTTCTCAGTGAAGGAACCATTTTCTGTTCATCTGGCTTTAATTCTGCTTTACGTATCTTTATCTCAGTCATCTCTGCACCCAGCTTTTTTTCTTCTGATATATTTGTAAATTACTGATCTTAATGTTGAACAGTATGCTGTTCAGAATCTTTTCTAAGGATTNNNGAATCTTTTCTAAGAATTTGTTTTTATAAATTTGGGTGGCTTTGGTTCTCTCCATTAGGGCAAGTCTTCTCTAATAGCTTTCTTGACACCACTCATTATACATGCATGTGATTTCTTGCATTAGGTCGCAGTTTTCCTGTCCTACAGTAGGCATTTTATCTGAGCTATTATTGTAGTTTTGCATAAACTCCAGTCATCCTGGGTTATTTTTGATTTTCCATTTTAATTTCCTTTTTACATTCCTTTACTGTTAAATAAGTTCTCCATTTTAGCAAAATATGACTGTCCTGGATTTCTTATAGAAATTTCTTCCTTCTCTAAATATTAGGATATGTTGTCTGTAAATTTAGAGAATCAAATACATGTCGTTTCCAAGATGTTTAATTTTAATAAAGTGACAAAATCACAGATTTTATCAACAGCAGTATTTTTCATCCTGACCAATTTATGATATACTTCAACTCCCAGAATTCCCTAGCCAGCATGACCATTGCTAAGAATGTTAGGAACTGAAAACCACCCCTCACAACATCACCCAAGCTGGAAAATGCCTATTCCTGCTTTACAGTATTTAATCACTGCTGACTGGAAGATTCAAGTTAAGAGGCTTGAAAAATGCATTAGCACACTTGCTAAGTCATGAAAAGAAGGTTTCTTAGTATTTGGTTGACTGTTCTATATGAACACAAAGGCTGAATAATGGTTTTTCCTTATTGATGCTTATTAGTTGTCTTGGTAAACATTTACTATTAGGCATATTTCATGTTAGTAAGATACTTTTTGAAGTTATTATGAAGACACATAACTGAAGTTAAAAACTTCAGTTACATGTCCTGATAATATGTGGATACTGAATTTGGATACTGAATTAAATTATTGTAAATAGAGCACCTACATTTTAATGCAGTATTTAAATGAGAAATAATATCTACATAATATTATTATAAAATGTTGATCTTGTCCCATTTAGCTTTGGGACTTCATTCTGAAAGTGTAGAATTGGGCAAGATTAATGAAGTTTATGATTGTGCTTAGATGCTATGTGTTTTAAAAACTCCAATTATAATCTGTGTGAGATCTGAGTTATGCATCCTATTGTATTTGACCACTATTGCTAAGTGCAGTTTTGGAAAGATTACTGATATTTTCAACTACAAATTGGGTTCATCCTGGAAATCTGACATAGTTAGTTTTGGCTAAATAAGAGTATATTAACTGCTCAATTGTTAATCAAGTTGGCAAACAATACATATACAGTATCTGATCAAAACCTGTAATATCTTTTAAAATTAATTATTTTTCCTCTACAGAAAATTCTTTGCCAAAACCAAAATTACCTGAAGACAGTGTTATGTCGCCGTACAATATAAACACAAACTATCCAGGGCTTACCACAGGAAATGGAATCTCAGACTCACCAGCAGGATCAAAGGAACATGGCAATGTACCCATTATTGTACCATTAATTCCACCACCTTTTATAAAACCACCAGCAGGTAAATAATTTATTTTGTAATGTTTTGCTTTCCTTAGTTAACGTTCTTAAATTTTTTAAAGTTACAAACTAAGAAGTTTGGGAATACAGGTAGCCCATGTCTTATGACAATAAAACCGAAAATTGTATTGCTAAGCGAGGCAGTTGTTAAGTGAGTCACAGCCCATTTTATGACATTTTTGCCATGGTTGTTAAGTGAATCACTACAGTATAGTGAATCATGCGGTTTTTAAGAAAATCTGGCTTCCCCCATTAATTTGCTTGTCAGAAGCTCCCTACGAAGGTCACAAATTACAATCCCAGGACCTCGGGACGCTGCAACCATCGTAAATACATGCCGTTTGCCAAGCGCTTAAATTTGTATGATGTGTCTGTGGGGATGCTGCAATGGTCTTAAGTGTGATAACTGTTCATAAGTCACTATTTTCAGTGCAATTGTAAATTTGAACATTACAAAAAGAAAGGCTGTAAGTTGAGGATTGCTTGTAGAACATTTCAAACTTATTGTTAACAGAATTTGCTTTTGGAAAGTACTAAACTGCCCCCAGAAAGGCATGGTCTGGGAGAACATCTTTGGGAGGAGAATCAGAATGTTCTGGAGTGGTTCCATTCTTTAATCAGTGAGTTTTGCATACGCCTAACAGCAAGAGATTTCAGGACCTGAGTGCCCCAAGTGTGATCATGGGGAGAGGCACCTAGCTGTCAGAATTTTAAATCAGTGTCATATGAAGCCACAGAGAATCCATTGTAACTTTGAACAGTCAAGAGACCAGCCATAAGTTGAGGACTTCCTGTACTTACAAAGTCAGAAGAATCTTTTTCTTTAGAACAGGGGTGGACAATGTAACCTTAAATGTTTTTCGATTACAACTGCCATGATCTATTGTTATCTACCTTGCTGGCTTTTTCTAAAGAGATCTGGATTTTTTCCACTGCTTTATTAACAATGTCTGGTTAAATCTGCAGATTTATTTAAGGACGCAAATAGACCTATTACAATATCAATATTTAACAAAAACTTTTTTTAAAGTTTTGTGAAATAATTTAGGAACTGTATATAGCTGCAGTCTTTTAGGCCAACGGTCCCCAACTTTTCCAGCTCTGTGGACTGGCAGCGGTGGGGAAACAGGATGGTTTCACACATGTGTGTACCAGTTGTGCAAATGCACCTTTGCATGCTCACCTGTGGCTTGCGCAGCCCAATTACCAACAGGCCTCAGCCCGGACCAGGTTGCAGCCCAGGGGTTGAGGACTTCTGTTTTAGGCTATAATAAAATTCAATGTGATTTTAAGATTCAGACTTCTGACTAGAACATAGTTCCTAAAGTGTTTGCCATCACACCTGCCTTTGGTGTAATCTTCATACTACCCCTAAAAATCCAGAACGAATAAAATGAACAATGAGAACAATACATTTAGCCTCTTCACATAAGAACCACAATAGGGACCATCAACTCTGTTGCTAAGTGATATTGTTGTGCAAAACATGACATAACCCTGCTAGACTTACAACTTCATTTGTCCTGCAGTTGTTAAACAAATCACCCACGGTTGTTAAGTAAGACATTATGTAACTGCAACTTGCACTTTTACTGCCACCTTCTCCATTGATTTTGCTTGTCGGAATCAAGCTGTGAAACATGCAAATGATTGTCACATAATCACGGAACACTACAAGAGTCGTAAATGCCTACTTGTTGTAAAGTGCCTGAACCTCAATCACGTGACAGTGGGTATGCTATGACAGTTATATGTATGAGAACAAGTTATAAACTTACTTTTTCATTACTATCATAACTATGAATGGTTGCTAAACAAGGCAGTTGTTAAAGACTACCTGTATAGTGAAACTTGGGGAAAGATGGATTATTGCATCAATAAACAATGTAACAGAAAGGTACTTCAAATGTCCCCTGGACTCTGTCTGTCCTCTCCAAGGGAGATGTACCTCACAATTTGAGAATATTTGGTCTAAAAGGGCTGGATTTAAAATTAGTGGTTCAAAGCAGGGGTGGGCTTCAAAAAATTTAACAACAGGTTCTCTGCCAGGTTGATGGATGGGTGTGGTCATGGTGGGTATGGCCTAATCGGCCTCCTGCACCACCCGTTTTTCACCCTCCCCGGGCTCCCGAAGCTTTCTTCAAGACTCCAGGAGTGCAAAAAAGGCCTCCTCGGGCTCCAGAGGCTCTCCGAAGGTCCGTTTTTCACCTTCCCCGAGCCTCCACATGGGCCCTGCACTTACCTGAATCCAAAATCGGCTGCATGTGGACTCCTGGGAGGGACGGGACGGGCTGGGCACTACTAGTTTGCCAAACTGGCCATAAAATTTAAAACCTGTTCGCCCGAACCGATGCAAACCAGTATCAGCCCACCCCTGGCTCAAAGAATATATGAATGTGAGCAGCCTAGGTTTGTTTTGTTGTGCAAGTAGATCATGACTTACAACTATTAGTTCAATGACTGTTCGAAATTATGACAGTGCTGAACAACACCTTATGATCAGACCCTGAAGTTAGGGCTGTTACAGCACCCCTGTGATCATATGATCTTGATCTTACAGAATACAGAATAATAGAGTTGGAAGAGACCTTGGACTGGAGGTCTTTTAGTTCAACCCCCTGCTCAAGCTTTACCAATTCAGACAAGTGGCTGTCCAGTCTCTTCTTAAAAGCGTCCAGTGATGAAGCACCCACAACTTCTGAAGGCAAGCCATTCTCACTATTACAAAATTTCTCCTTAGTTTTAGATTGCTTCCTTGCTTGATTAGTTTCCATCCCTTGTTTCTTGTTCTGCTTTGGAAAATAGGTTGCCCCCCCCCTTCTTTGTGGCAGCCCCTTAAATATTGGAACACTCCTATATCGTGTTACCCATGCTCCTTCTTTTCACTACACTAGACATACCCAATTCCTGCAACTGTTCTTTATGCATTTTAGTCCATAGTTCTTCAACCTTTCCAGCTTTGCAGACTGGCAGGGGGACACACACGAAGGGATGGTTTTGCACAAGTAGTGGGCAATAACACACTCACTTGCTGCTCATGCAAATGGGGATGCGCCCACTTGCTCTTGTCTGCCACTTCTGCAGCCCGGTTCCAAAAAGTTCAAGGCTCAGTAGTGGGCCACAGCCCGAGGGTTGGGACCCCTGTTTTAGTCTCTAGGCCCCTAATCATCTTCATTGCTCTTTTCTGCACTCTTCCCAAGGTCTCAATATCTTTTTTATAATGTAGTGACCGAAACTCAGTGCAGTATTCCAGATATGGCCTTACTAAGGTTTTATAAAGCGATACTAATACTTCTCTTAAATCTTGACGCTGGAAACTCATTTGCATTTATGACCAGTTGCCAAGCACTCTGCAATCACTTGATCACCATTTGTAACCTTCTGTGCCAGTTTGTCCAGAAAATCAATGGGGGAGCCAGCAGGGAAGATTGCAAGTCATTAGGGCAAATCTCTGCCACCTGCACACTCTCCCCAGTGTCTTGCCTTGCAATGACCTCTTGTACACCTCTACACATGCTCCCTGAACTTCCCCTGCATCCCTGCTCTCCCCTCCCCCCCAAATCCCTCCTATCTGGCAGCAGCCATTTATCTGCCTGCCAGCCTGGGATTTGAAACTTCCTGCTGGCTTCCCGCTGACTTTGCTTGTGAGAATTCAGCAGGAAGTTGCCTTGCCTAACCACTGTGGGATTCAGTTAACAATGGCAACCAATTCTGAAGGGATTGTTATATGATGTTGTTGTGGTTTATTACTACATTTTTGGCAACAAAAGTTCTTGTCCCAATTGTTGTCGTAAGTTGAGAACCACCTGTATAAAAAGGAGAATTCCAAATTCAAAGATATGTGGGCAAGGATCTGTAAATGATATCCCCTTATCCCCTTATTTGTGACTTATCTATCTACCTGCAAGTCTCCTGGTGTCATTTTTTTAATGTTAACATTTCCCTTCAATTTTCTTTCTGTGTATTATTTTGCTTAAGGTCAGTAATGTGCAAAACCATATCTTTGTCAAGGCTAGTTTAATAACAGGAGTAGTAGAGGATGCATGAAAACAGTCATTCATGTTGGAATGGTATAGAAAACCTTTTAAATATTGACTATGGAAGGGCATTAGAATTTTGAGAAAACACTGGTGGGTTTTTTACATTTTTGTAAAAAATAAAATCATCATTCATTCATTCATTCATTTACACACACACACACACACACACACACACACACACACACACCAGGCTAATTTTACAGTGGCCACTACATCTTTCTAATGTCTAGTGTAAAATTAGCCTGGTATAAATAATAAATGAGGACTTTCATACACATGAGATAAAATGATGATAGCTAAAAGTAGCATGTTCCTATCTCCCATTTTTATCAAATGAAATCCACAATCTGGGTTACTTGTGAAAGCCTTTATATTAGAGATGTTTAATTTCTGGAAATTTTGAAGCAATATTTTCTGAGGCTTGGGGCCACACTGAGGGACTGTACATTTTACCATGGGCATTCTGTAGTGCCAAGCAGGGACAAAAGATGGAACAAATATACCGGTATTGAGGTTGTGTTGCTCGTTTTGTACATTATGTGCATATAGTTAAGGGTAGAGTTTGCATTGTGACATTAATTTAGTTAGTCGGATGAAAACTTTGGTTTCTGTGAATGCGTTTGCCTTTTATAGTTGTATAACAGTTTTATTATTTTATAAAATATATTCTTTATTTTTGCTCTAGAAAGTATTAGTGTATGTTGTTTATTTGTATGTTGTTTATTTAGACATATACATTTATTTAAAACATGCTTTTAGTTTTTTTGTAAATGGAGCTTCTGCTAAACTCTTAAGGAATATAGCTTATCTGTTTTTGGCTTTTTAGGAGAAGCAGAAATGCAAAAGTTGCTAGATACAGAAGTGTATTGTTAAACATGCTATTCTGAACTTTCACTAATTTCAGGGAAAAAGAGGTGGAAAAACCCCCAAGGCTCAAATACATGTTGTCACCTCAAATGTTGTCTATTCGTCACAGTTTCTGTATTTGAAATATTATCTGTTATAAGTTTCTACTTCTAGTAATTCTTTATTTTTGTAATTTTATCATTTTTATGGAGTTTGGAAAACTGAAGGTTTGCCTGTATAGATACATGCTTCTCTTATTCTATTTCTTTCTTTTTAAAAAAAGAAAAAGATTAGGAATTATTACATAATCAATTTTTCCTGGTTTTGGGAAAGTAAACAAAACCCTCTTTTTCCATATTGTTCCTCTCCGCTTTGTCCTTCATGCAGGCTTTCAAAGTACAAACACCTTTGTTTTGCTACATGTTGCATATGCTATATGTGATGGCTGTTCTACTTACATTTATGCAATATCTAGCAAATTGCATAATGTTACTGATATAGTGCTTTTCCCACTAATATTACTTTGGATCCATTTAGTAAGAGTCTCGCTCTAAATTATCTATGATTTTAAGGGATAAAACCACAACCTTGAATTGAGCCCAGGTAGCAACTGGCAACTCAGGTTAAAATTATGAATATGATATGATAATAATAGGGTATACAGGTTAGCAGTGTAATAACATCATTTTACACCATTTGAAGCTGTTCAAGGTTAGTCCCAAACAACATATAGTAATAGTCTAGCCATCATGTAACCAAAGCCAGATTATCGTTATGCTTTTACAGCCAGCTTAGGAACTATTTTAATTGATGCAGTAAACAGCACTATTCAGTTATCTGGATTTAATTTCAGCTTCTTCAAGGGTACTCAGTATTACCTCAACAACTCAACCATACTTAGTATAGTGAGCATATTGATGACTCTTTACTGTACTGTAAAATTTTATGTGTCCTCTCTCATCAGGTTCATATATCTATTAAGGGGGCATTATCGATTGGGAGAATGCCATCATTGTTCCTGTATACAAACTGAAAGGTACCAAGAGTGAATGCAAAAAATTTAGGGGGATTAATGTCTTAAGTATGCCTGAGAAGATGTTTGGCAAAATTCTGTTTGAAAGAGTATGAGACATGACAATGAATAAAACTTAGGGAATCATCATCATTTAATGACCCCATAATCGCTTGCTGGGTGGAGTCTGGGCAACTGAATGGAGCTAGTAGAGTGTTTAATAACCGGATGCCCTTCCTGTCACCAATGTGGAATTTTATTCAGCAGATATATTCTCACTGTGTCCAGAGAGAGAAATATCTGCCTCTACCTAGGATCGAACTCACAGTGTCCTGATTGTGAGGCGAGAGCTCCACCTCTAGGCCACTGCATCACTCAATGAATAAAACTTGGGGAATGCAGTGTGGAATTATCTGGGCAGAAGCTGTGAAGACCACACTTTACCCTTCAGCAGATCATTCACAAATGCATAACTGAAAGAAAAAAAAAGTATTATATATTGATGTTTGATATTGTATGACTTCATTTAAAAAAGAGAATAGGCTTGAATTATGGAATGTTTTGTACAAATATGGAGTTCCTAAAGTAGATAAAAACAGTAGGTGAGGGAAGCAAAGCATGCACTGGATAAATGGAATGCTTAGTAGATGGTTAAACAATGAGCAGGGAGTAGGACCAGAATGTGATGCTTCTCTGAATGTCTAATATACACATATTGTGGCAAGAAAAGTTTTAAAATGGGACAAACTCACTTAACAAATGTTTCACTTAGCAACATAAACGTTGGGCTCAATTGTAGTAGTACCTCAAGGACTACCTGTATTTATGAATAAATGTGTAAAGTATGTTGATTTGAGATATGAATATGCATGTACTTTTACATATAGACAGAACCATGCTATAGGTTGAAAATACAAATGATTTGTAGTTAGTGCTAACTGGATTGTGTGATGGAGGAACATGAAAGTAAAATGAATATATCAAAAACCATAGTAGATACATTGTGTTAGGAATTTGTGTACTTGATACAATATTTACTAAAGATGGTAAACTGGATGGAGAAGTAATAGGATGTAGATAGTGTATGGTTTGTAATCTGTTTTGGGATTCTGCCCATTTTGTTATACATAAGTTAAGAGCTTGTTATGTCCAGAGAAACAGAAAAGCATGTTAAATTCAGGAAGGAATAATTAAGAAGTGTCCGTGATAAAAAAAAAAGAGATAGAGTCAAGAATAAAAAGTTTGAAAAGGTTGCTGAATGAACGTGGACTAACTATAAAGTGAATGACCGGTACAAAAAGCAATATAAAGATGGTTTGGTCATATAGAGAAAATGAAAAAGACTAAATTGTAAAACCAATTTGTGAAGAAAGCACGAACGGGTTAAGAGGAAGTATAACACTAAGATAGTTGTGGTTGAATGGAGTTGATGAGATCCTCAAAAGGAGAGATCTGAAAAAAATGAACAAGAACTGTTTGAAGCACTCTGTGGACAGAAGGAAAGCAAGGATCTTTACAAAGATAGGTCAGATGTGAGGGATCTGAAACTGAAAACGCAGGTGCTACTTTTATTAGTGCCTTCTTAAAGAAGTTATATCTTTACCTGGGTTGTACAATAGTCTCACACTTCCAGGAAAATAAGCTTTTGAATTAAAAACAGAAAACCTTCTCTACTCCAAAGCTGTGCTGGAATGTACAGCTGAAGGGGGGAGGGGAATCTTAGCCATTGCACCATGGTTTCTGAGAAGAGCCCAAGATAGGAGACTGTGCAATCCTGAACTGGATGGGAGAGGGAGGAAATGTTTAGGGTAACCACACCCTAGAATGTTCCAGGGTATGTCTATTAGATTAGAAGGTTATAGCTTTAGTTTGGCAAGAATCTGTCTATTAGGTGTTAGCAAATAAAAGCTAGACTCATTTGGATTTTACTGTGACGTCTTTCGGCTCGGGTCTCACAAAAGTTGCTTGTTGCATCCTTTCAGAGTCTCAAAGCAAACATTAATTTCTTTGGCTTTATAATTCTATAATTCTTTATAATAATAATAATTAAGTGTGTGTGTGTGTGAGAGAGAGAGAGAGACAGACAGACAGACAGACAGAGACAGACATACACAGACAGAGAATGAGTGCATGTGTGCTGCTTTGCACATATGAATCCACTGCAGTCGGACAGCTAATACATTAAAATAAATAATATTAGATAATAATGTTCTGATTAAATATTTCTGGCTCGGGGTCGAAGTATGGGCTGCTTGGTCCACTCTGAGGTTGGTTGTTTTCTTGCAGTTTAGTTTCACTACCAAACTAGGTTAAACCATCAATGCTAAAAGGGAATGGAGTTTGTGGAGACGAGGAGGAGGAGGGGGAGGAATAAAAGAGGTGGAGGAGGACGAGGAGGACTATGGGCTCCTTGGTGCTGTCTGAACCTGGTTATATTCTTGTAGACGTTCCTAAAAGGGGATGAAGATGAGGAGGAGGAGAAGGGGAGGAGGAGGAGGAGGGGACGGTGAGGAGGAATAAAAAAAAGGGGGTGGCAGAGGAGGGGAGGAAGAGGAGGAGAAAGAGGAGGAGGAGCAAGGATGGGAGGAATAGAAAAGGCAGAAAGGAGCAGAAAAGAGGAGCAAGAGACTGGGGAAAGCCTCATCCCTGCCTTAGGCAGGGGGTTGGACTAGAAGACCTCCAAGGGCCCTTCCCACCCTAAAATTCTAGGATTCTGGACCTGGGAGGATGGGAAGCGTCTCCCTCCGCAGCGGAGCTCGATGGAGGAAATTCCCCGGTTGTCTCTGCAGAGGGGGTCAAGGGAGCCCCCAGTGGGAGAGAAATGCCTGGAGCCCCAGACAGACCTGGGGGAGGGGCTCCATCTGGGGCACCTTGGAGCCGGACTTCCACTCACCTGGATGAACTGCGTAACAGGTGACGTTGGTTCCTTCCAGCCGCTTAGCCAACACTCTCGTGTGGAGAATGTTGGCTAGTTTGCTGTTGCAGTACGATTTTATGGCCTTCCACATCCCTTCCACTGGTTTGTAGATGGCCTGAAAGTCGATATTCCCGAAGAAATGAAAATTCGAAGTGACGATTACGATCCGGCTCGGGGCGCAGTGCTTCAGCCGCTCCAGGAGTAGGTGGGTCAGCAGGAAGTGACCCAAGTGGTTGACCTGGAAGGTCTGGTCGAAACCATCAGTGGTTTGATCACCATTAACGACCCCTGCCAGAAAAGGATTGCATGTAGTCTTCGTCTTATGACGAGTCCCTACGTGATCATTCTAGGTTACGACGGACGTAATTCCCTAAAGGTCATTACGACCCAGTTCTAAAGTTGCAGTGGCTCCCCCTTGTGGTCACATGATCGCATCTTGGGTGCTTGGAAACTGGACTGCCCTTGGCAACATGTCACGTGACTACGATTTATAACATTTTTGCCAAACAAAGGTGTTTACTTGAAATTTTCTGCAAAACTACTGGATAGTGAACAAAAAAGTAAAATCATGTTGGTGATCTGCTTTCTCAACTTGAGATGACCATAATTGGTAGACTCCATCACGCTTATAAATCGAGGATGACCTGTAAAAAAATCTAGTTTTGTCTAGTGGTTAAGCCTAGTAAACAGGAGGCCATGAGTTCAAATCCTATCTTAGCCACGAAAGTCGACTGGATGAGTTTGGGCCAATCACCAGGAGACGGTGAGGTCTTGTCCTGCCTTAGGCACAAAAGCCGGCTGGTGACTTTGGGCCGGTCTCTCTCTCAGCCCAAACTACCTCACAGGGTTGTTGTTTAGAGGAAAATAGGAGGAGGAAGGTGTGTTGGATCTGTTCGCCAACTTGAATAAGAAAGGTGGTATAAGAAAAACAAACAACCACAAATAGGAGAGAGCCGCTTCTCAAGTTCCCCGAAGGAAGAAAAATCCCGGACAATCCCCCAACCCAATATTACCCCTTTCTTCCCCCTCTGGAGACCCTGGGGAG
>JANHFL010002538.1:123743-134449 GCA_032468155.1 Oxyrhabdium leporinum | reverse complement strand
CTTTATAATAATAATAATTAAGTGTGTGTGTGTGTGTGTGAGAGAGAGAGAGAGAGAGAGAGAGACAGACAGACAGACAGAGACAGACAGAGACGGGGGGGGGAGGAGAGAGAGAATTGTATAACAATGCTTATTCCTAAAGGGTACAGCATGGTAGGTAGATAGGTAGGTAAATGTAGAACCGCAAACCATTTCCCCAAATTACCTTCCAATCCAGATCAAACAGAAGAAAATGGAATAATTGCCTGGTGATCTGTACAATATTTGACTAGCATCATACTAGAAATATCCAGTCAGTTACCGCCAGAATGTTATAGCACAAAAATGGTTCATGCATTTCTGAAAATACCCCTCTGGCTCAAGAGGCTTTTGTGGGTGCCCAGGGACTAGAGGGGGAAAAAAATTCTATATTGACTAAAATCATTTTTTCCTTGTACAATACTGGATATTTACATATATTTCAAGTATGCAGAAACACCGTAGGAATAATATTAAATTAGAATAATTTAGAATCTGATTAAATTGGACTGAATTTGATGTGTTAGACCAATTGTTAATCTTACTTAATGATAAAACACATCTATACTTTTCATCTTGAAGTTTCTCTTGCAAACTCTTCTGCAAAAATTTCAATAAGTTTATTGAAATAATTTTTAAAAGGTATTATAATGAAAAAAATACTAACCCCGCATTATTATTTTTTTAAGGAAAAAGATGAGACCTAGTATATGTAGTTTTCTTTAAACAAATTAGCATTTGCTAGAATTAATTTGTTTACATTCTAAAATTCTTTCATAGCGGTGATGGTATTCTTACCGAGTAAAGGGGGGGGGGGGGAATGAAATTTGTGGACAAGTTGGCCAAAATGACTTTCATTAACTTTTCGGTTGCAGACTCTTCTGTAAATCATTCATTTTAAATGGAAAAGCAGCTAGTGATGGTGTAGAGCGGGAAGTCATTGAACGTTCTTCTTAATTAAGACTTAAAATGGCATTGCAAACTTTTGATGATTAATGGAAGCATGCGTTTGCCTGATGCATATTTAGTTATTATAATGTGATAATTTTATCTTGTTATACAGACAGATCCCATGGGGAGCATGATTTAACACTGAACACTGTGTTTATTGCATTGTTCATTAAGAAATATACAAAGGCTGGTAAACAATAAGGAGACAGTAATAGCTGTCTCTACAACAGTTTACTTTTGACCCATTTCCACCTATAAAGTTATAACCTTGGAGTAGAAAATATAACTTGGAATGCCCTGAATAACTCTGAATAATAGAGACAATCATTTTAGTCCTCCAACAGCAAGGAATTTGCATTGATATTACTGCTCTATTTACAACAGCACATATGTTTATTGAGATAAACAGTGCAGATGTTTTATTGTTTGTGTTTCCAAAACTGTGTTTGCATTTTTAACACATGCTGTTCTAAATATGTTTTGACAACATCATAGAAAAAGTGGTAGGTAACTAAAAAGATTTTACTCTGGTGTAGTTCATTTTGAGGATATTAATATGAAGATTTTATTTTTTTGGCTCGAGGTGAATAAACTTGTTCTAGATTTCAGACACACAAAAATGATATTAGTGGTATTCCAGAGTAATAATTTTAGATGATCTTTATTTTATATACATCTATGATACAGGTATAATCCTCAATTTACAACAGTCCATTTAATGATTGTTTGAAGTTACAATGACATTGAAAAAAGTGACTTATGACTGTTCTTCACACTTACAACTGTTCCAGCAATCTCATGGTCATGTGATCAAAATTCAGACATTTGGCAACTGACTCATATATATGATGGTTGCATTGTCCTGGAGGTCATGTGATCACCTTTTGCGACCTTCTGACAAGCAAAATCAATGGGGAAGCCAGATTCACTTAATAACCATGTTACTCACTTAATAACTACAATGATTCAGTTAACAATGGTGGCAAGAAAGGTCATAGTATGCGGCAAAACTCACTTAACAAGTGTCTCACTTAACCACAACAATTTTGGGCTCAATTGTGATCGTAAATCGAGGACTACTATAGTTAGAACCAGGATAACTGAATACCTCCTGTTCATTTCAACGCATAAACATGATATTTTATTAGAATAATTTTGCTATTGTTGGAATAATTTTTTCTTGAGGATAAGTTGGTATGGACATATTATTTTATAAAGAAAGTCAGGCTGCAACATTGCCTGGATTTTCAGTTTCACTGAAAATTTGTCTTATTTGTAAATGAGAAATAATTCCAGATTCATTCCAGTTGCGGTATAGATTTAGAACTTGTTCCTGCCATTCAGAATATTTGTGTTCATGGTTAACCATGCTTGGATGCTTAGAAAAAAACAAAAGGAAAACAAGTTGCAAAATGTTGCTGGTTGGTCTTTGTTGTTTGAGAATGCAAACCATGTTTAAAAAAAAATAATCCAAGAAATTCAACGTTCTGTGGCCACTGCATACCAAGATTTTTAATTATTATTTCTGCAAATTTTGGGCTTTTCTTAAGCCTGCTAATATATTCTAATGCTTGTCTAGCTACAAGTGATAATCCTTGGCAGGATTAATTAATTATTATAAGGAAATAACTTTTAAATAGTGCACTTTCTCCTTCTCTTATCTATAATAAATACAATAATGTACCATGAACAGTTTTATACTCTTTCTGTGTCACTGATACCATTTGATTCCAAACATTTTTTAAAATTTTATCTTTCTATTGTGTCTGTGATCCTATGTTTCAGTATAAGTATATGAATGTGTTTTTGCTAATGGAAACATTGAGTAACAAATTACTATAAGATGCATCTATGGGTACCTCATTCTAGGCCATTGGCCATTGTGACCACTTGAGTAGCTACAGGCAGTAAAAACACCAAGATTGAAGAAAACACAAGGCAGGCAGTGATGATGTTACCTAGTTGGGTAATGAACACCTGCAAGCAAACAACAAGTTCAGAGATCACCAATAACCACAGTTAACAATTGCTAGCTGTTGCAATCCAACTGTGTGATATATTGAAGTAGAGCTCATGTTAGTAGGCCAGGTTGCCTGGAATGGTTTGAGAGAAGCATAATTTAGCAATTTGAAAAATTACTTGGTAAGTACTTTGCAAATTTTTCCTTGAAAAAAATAATCAATGGCGATTTTAATTATCTTGAAGAATTATTTGTGTCATAAGACCATGTCCCATTCTTTTATTATACTATTTTTTTATTTTTTCACTATTTTTCTCATAATTAAATATATGCATTGAATAATTTAGATCTCTTTTTACTCCATATATACTTCATCCTCATGCCTTCTTTATTCTTATTCTATTTTGGAGTAAGCAGGGTTATGCAAAGCAGAGTATAAAAATAAGGAATAGTAAGCATCAGAAATTAACAATCGGTGGGTAAAAGAAAAGAATGTCAGAAACTAGTTTACATCAATATAGCCAGATTTTTATTTTTATTTTTCCTTCATTTGTTTTATTTGTTTTATTTAATATTATTCTTTAGTTATTAGAACTAGAAACTTCATGGAGCATTCAGCCCACATGGGACATTTAAAAAAAAGTCATAAAAAGAATCATAAATCTGAGATGGAAAGATGGAAGACCCCCACAAATGATGGTCACATGATGCCGGGAGAGTGCAACTATGTTAAATACATGTCAGTTGTCTTATTTATCTTAATCTCAGTCTCAAGATCCTGAGCTTCATTTTGCTTTTCAGGACTGATGGAATGTAACTGAACAATGATTTTCTTAGTGACTTCTGCCATGAAACTTGATTTAGCTACTGCTTGGTAAAGGTACAAAAGCGGTGTGCTCTCCTCTCCTCTTTAAGGTCTACAAAAAGGTGATGGCTGAGATCATCTGAAAGCATGGAGTGAGATATTACAGTGTGTTGATGATACCTAGCATCCCATCTCCATCCCTAGCTACCCAAGTGATGCTGTAGAGATTCTATCTTGGACTCTGGATGCTGTGAGGTTTTAGAGGGGACAACAGGCTTCAATTTAACTTCAGCAAGACCAAGTGACTTTCAGTATCATGCTCCCCTGCTTCTGGGGACTACGTACATATATTTAACTTTGCGAAAAGGTAGTGGAGAAGGAATACGACTGTACTCTACAAATGCTTCAAACACAAAAGCCTCTTAAGATTGATAGATCAAACAACTAGGCACATACAGTATTCCTCCACATTTTTTTCTCTTTCCCTCTCATATTCTTCCTTTTTGTTATCCCTGATAAAAATGTGTTATTGCAAAAACATGAAGCTAGAGTCAAATTTTAGAAGAAATGGATTGTTTTCTTTTATTGTGCTAATTCTTCAAACAAGATAGCAAATGAAATCTAGGCTTATTATGTCCCTTAGGTAAAAAGGCTGTCCAAAAATTAAACTGTTAGGTAACAGGCTGTCAATAATAATGCTGCTGAATTGATTTACTGCTGGGAAATGCTTTGTTTGAAAATCTAGTAGGGGCTATAAAATCAGCCTTAACACAATTTGCTCTGTTTCTTATAGAACTGTGGTAGACAGCAGTGATAATACCACCAATTCTCCAAGTTTTCTTTCTTTCCAATGTAGTATTATTTATTTATTTGTATCCTCTCTTTATTATTTTTACAAATAGCTCAAAAGGGCAAACATATCCAAAATCGTTTCTCCTCTTCTGTTTTTCCCACAACAACAACCCTGGGAAGTGAGTTGGGCTGAGTGAGAGTGACTGGCCCATGGTCATCCAGCTGGCTTTCGTGGCTAAGGCAGGACTAGAATTCACGGTCTCCTGATTCTAGCTTGGTGCTTAGCCACTAGACCAAACTGACTCTCTGATGTTTAAAACATAGTTTCATTTTTAATGGTGGCTCAGGTCTCAGACTTATGACTGTTTTTAACAGTTGCGACCTTTGTAGCATCCCCATGATCATGTGATCAAAATCCAGATGCTTGGTAACTGGCTCATATTTATGACCATTGCTGTGTCCCAGGGTCATGTGATCATCTTTTATGACTTTGTGGCAAGCAAAGTCAATAGGGAAGCCAGATTCACTTAAAAACTGGATTACTAACTTATCAACTGCAGTGATTCACTTAACTGTGACAAGAAATGTCATAAAATGGGGGCAAAACTCACTTAACAAATGTCTCAGTTAACAACAGAAATTTGGACTCAATTGCGGTCTAAGTCGAGGACTACCTGTAACTATTTATCAAGAGCAATCCCAGGGTTACCTTAACTAAAAGGCTTCTTTATAAATATCATAATATTAACACATATTTGAAAAGAACTCTCTAACTAGTAAAAAAAATAAGGAATGAAGAATTAAAGTACCACTGTATGCTCTTAAACATGCACTTATTAAATGACTTTTGTAAATGAAAAACATACTTCTTAGCTATTTCACATTGGCCACGTCTCTGGCTACTTCTGTGGTTAATATTTCATTACTGGGTTTGCTTGTTGTTGAATAATGGCACAAACCTCTTGAAACCTTATTATATGAAACTGGGCAGGATTTATCCACTCAGAAGACTGTTGCAAGAACTATGCTTGGAAAATATTTCCAATTCTGCCAAGAAATAAAAATGATATTGATGAATCTCAGGACAGAAAAGGCAGGGGTGGGGGAAGCAACTTTGTCTTCAATTTGGCACGTGGGGCTCTCTTACAAGACCTAATTCCTGCAGATTTAGCTCAGTTTCAGATGACTTTTAAATTTAAAGCAGGGTAAAAATTGATTAAATAAATGCATTAGGAAACAAGCAATTGCCATTTGGTATTTTTCAATGTAACTGTTTTGGAATTCAGGTATTATCTACATAGCAGGTGTGTTGCATATCGGGTCTTACTGTCCAGAGGGAGCTGGGCCTGTGCTAGAATGAGGAAGAGTGTTATAGGGAGAGGTGTATAGAAAACACAGAGCTTCTTCAGGTCACTGACAAGTGGCAGAGGATGTTGGATCTCTTGTTCTTCCCTTATACTACTTTTTTTTCTCCCAACACCAGAAGCTAGAAGCAGAAGCAGCATCTTTCAGCATACCATGGTAAACGTGAATTAGGCGAACCAGCACAAGAACAGGATGGAAACCCTGCTAAGCGATAGGGACAAGGAAGCACTTCTGACGTGGTCTCTGCTAGTGGAAACCTGATTGGCCCTGGCCTGAGCTGTGATAATACCTTGATGCCCCAAAGGTGCTTTTTCAAGAGGCAAATGGACTTGCTTGTTTTTCTTTGAAGACGTTTCACTTCTGGAAGAGCTGAAGAAGCTTCTCGGATGAGAAGCGAAACATCTTCAAAGAAAAACAAGAAACTCCAGCTGCCTCTTGAAAAAGCACCTTTGGGACAACCCTGACCTGGATGAGTGAGAATCTCCATAGACATAATACCTTGATGCAGAGTTACAAGATGAGCAAGCTTTCCTCCTACTTTGGGTCATTTTTGCCTGCTCTATTTGTCAATAAGGAACAAATCATCCAAATGTAGCTTGTGAGCTGTGAGTGAAATCCCTGTCATAAAATAATGTGTGTTCATTTCTTCAGCAAGTCTACTTGGACTAAAATTCCTAAATATTTATTTAGCTTCTCTTCAATGCATGTAGATAGTATGGTGTTTACTAATGCAGTTTCACTATTTTCTCTATAAATGTTCAGTCTAACAAAACTAATAAAATGGAAATGAGTTTATAATCCTTGTAAGCAGGTGATGCTGTTGTTACTGTATGGAAGTATAATGAATTGGGTGGAGGCACATGGGAATAAATATAGAAAGTCCAGGGCTTTCCCAAAATGCTAAAAGCTCTTAATGTTGCAACATATGCTCTATTATTTACAAAGTAGCTGTACTTTCCATTCAATTAAACAATAAGGGATTCCTGGTCGTCTGGTTTAGAAATTAGTAGAAAATCCAAAAGGCACACACAAACATCTGCGTTTGTAAAAAGGTAGACATGAAAATTAATGTTTTATGGATGTTTGACACAATGCTTCTTTTAGTATACAAATACTCTCCTTGTCTTTTTGTTGCAGAAGATGATATATCAAATGTACAAATCATGTGTGCCTGGTGCCAGAAAGTGGGAATCAAACGCTATTCTCTGAGTATGGGGAGTGAAGTGAAATGCTTCTGCAGTGAAAAATGCTTTGCAGCTTGCCGGAGAGCATATTTCAAAAGAAACAAGGTAAGAGGATAGGATTGCAATGCACACTCAGTCTGATCCTAAACAGTATTTTAAAAAGTATTTTAATAGCGTATGTTTCTTTCTTCTCTTCTCACCCTTTTCAATCCTGTTTCTCATGTGTATTTCCTTCTGAGCTACCAATACATTTAATAAAACATACCCTGTTATCAGTTGCTTTTCAGTTAGGCATTCTATATAGGTAGACATTGACTTACAATCATTTGCTTAGTAATCATTCAAAGTTACAGTAGCACTGAAAAAAGTGACTTATGACTGGTGCAGCATCCCCATGATCATGTGACCAAAATCCAGACACATGGCAACTGGCATTTGCTTATGACTGTTGCATTGTCCTGGAGTCATGTGGTTGCCTTTTGTGACCTTTTGGCAAGCAAAATCAATGGGGAAGCCAATTTAGTTAACAACTGTGGCAAGAAAGGCCATGAAAAAGGACAAAGCTCACTTAAAAATTGTGTTGCTTAGCAATAAAAATGTTTGGCTCAATTGTGATTGTAAGTCAAAGACTACCTGTATTCTATAAGGGCCGATGTATTGCCAGATAAAGCTATTCAGGCTGGATTATATAAGGGCCACAAATATTACATTTATGGTCTTGTAAATCTTGTTGCCAACACTGGTAGAATCTTAAAATCTAGTGTTTTCAAAGCAATAGGAATACAAATCTTGTTCAGAGGTACGCTAGATAACATTAATAAAAATGTGTTGCTTCAGCTGACAACAGGATCAGAGGGCTTTTGTAATGACTTGAGTTGTCTGAAATTTATGTTTTTCTCTCATTAATTAATTTAGCACATTTTTAAACATTTCAGACATTTTGGTTTATTATTCATAACCATTCTAGGGACTATTCTGAAGTATTTAATATTTTATTTTATCTTCAAACTGAAATGCAGATTTAATATTCACTAATAAAATTATGTTTTAAGGATTATTTAAAGCAATGGGAATAGCTTTCATTTACATATAGTTGGAAGCTATGGTTGTGAAGTAAAATTTATTCCACATGCTATAACCAATATAGTATAAAGCATATATATCGTGTTTCTCCAAAAAGAAAGCCGGGTCTTATTTCCTTTTGACCCCTGAAAAAATGGTTAGACCTTCTTTTTGGAGGGTTCTAATTATTGACTGATCTCATGGGGGTGGCACCGACAGCCCCGCCTAGCAGGAGCCCGCTGCTGGCCCCTCTTCTGCGGCTGCTTGCTGCCACTCGCATGCATCACCCCGGCTTCCATTTCGCCTTCAGATGCCTGCCGGAAGGCATCTGCAGCTGATAACAGAGCTCCAGAACAATCCAGAGCTCTATTATCGGCTGCAGAGGGCTTTCCGCAGGACTCTGATGGCGAAATGGAGGCCGGAGGTGATCCATGCAAGCGGTGGCAAGCGGCTGCTGAAGAAGTAGCCACAGAAGAAGGCAAGGCAGGTGTCAGGGTGTGCGAGGCCTGGTAAGTAGGGCAGCTCCAGCCCCCCATCCCCACCCTAGCTTATTTTTAACCTGTGCGCCTTGCCCCACTCCCTGCATTCTGGGTGGGCGGGGTCTTAATTAGGACTAATTTTGTGGGTGGGGCTTAATTTGATCACATGCGCTCAAAAATGTGATCGGGCTTCTTTTCAAGGTGGGTCGTCTTTTTGGAGAAACACGGTAAATGACACTAATGTACCATTCATTGAATCAAATTGCACGCCTTTATTAATAGAAATATGATTTGTAATTGCTGTAATCAAATTTTTATGAATGCTGTAATACAAATTATACTTCAATAGAAATTTTAATTGTATCTCAATGTTTGTCATGTTTATAATAGTGAGATCATTCGAATTTTAATTGTGTTTACTTATAGTGGACATTGAAGGAGCATAAAGCAAATATATTAGTTTGTTGAAGTTTTGATGCTGCTCTTCAGTTAGATTTCCAGAATAATTTACATCACAGAATGACCACTCAAATTAAAAATATAAGTAAAACATATTTGTAGTATTTATAACATGGGTATAATTAAATCATTATAATCTAATCAAAAAAGGGAAAGGGAAAGAAGAAAAGAAAGTGAAAAGAGAAAGGTATTAGGTAATGAATGGTTGAATAAGTAAATAATGTTTCAGTATTTGCTTTAAAAGTCTGAATAAGATAGTAGTTCTGAAATTGTCATCAGACAAAATATTTCAGAGCCATAGTTTGTAGGAAAAAAAGCCGTAAAGCTAAAGAGAAAATTTGTGTAAGGAAAAGTAATGGAAAAAAAAAATACTTAAACACAATAATTAAATAAAACGTTTGCTATGGAAGGAATATCTGATCTGGGCTGCAAAAATCTATTTGTCAGCAAAGAGAAACAAAAAAAATTATCTAACTGCTCTCATTGAAGAGCATTAAAAAAATTCCAAAAACTGGGAATATTTATATATTTGAAATTAATATGGTAGATAAAATGAGAGAAATAATATTGAAATGATATTTAAACGTATGCTTGTAAATAGCGTTCAAACTGACTTTAAATAAAGGTAGGTACACCAGAAAATTATAGTAATCAAACCTAAAAGGAATGGAGTTAAATGTTAACTATATTTTTTTGGAGGGAAGAATGAAATATGTTTTGAAATATGAAGCTGAAAATATAAAAATAGAAATATTAAAATAATTATAAGTTACTGTAAAACTGCCGATTTAAAAGCATTAAGTAGAACGCAGTGAAATAAATGACAAGAAGCCCTCTTTTTTATTTTTTTATTTGTAATTCTGTTCTGTGACCATAATAAAAAAATATTTTTTCTATTCCAAAACAGTCTTAATAAAATCAAGCCCTATGCTAGCTGTTTGAAAACATTTTACATAAGAAAGGCTGTTAAATTATTTGAGTTCACTTTACTTTTGTTCTTCAAGCAGTGGTGGTGTTTTTTAAGAGCTAATCCTCTTCACTAAGTTATCCAGCAGTATGTCACTTTCTCAAACACTAAAACAAATCAATAAATAACTTTTTAAAAAACAAATGGCGAGCGAGCCATTTTTTAATTCTACCTTTTGCTCCCAGAACTTTCAAATACCATTCTTTTCTTAAATTTAATATTTGCAAATGGTAGTTTAAAAATACCTCAGGAATCAAATGAAAGAATTAGTATCATGAGCAATTTAACCTTCTTGTGCTTGCATTATACCATTTAGCCAGAAGTAATGACACCAATATACCGTAATGTGGAGTGCAGAAGCCCATAAAGTGATCTGCTTTTTAAATGCACCTCTCCTGTTGGATGATGGTTCATATTAAATGCATACAGTTTTTGCTTTTGGATCCATGTCTATCCATATAGACAAATTTTCAATCTATTCCTGAACTGAAAATATTCCCACTGCGTTTTATCAGATAGGTGTATAATTACATTTTGAGATAATGAGAATTAGATTATAAAACATAAAGGACAGGATGTAAGATGCGCTGATTAAAATTACTTTTCATTAGGAGATTTTTTTTTTAAAAAAAAGATATGAGTGGAAACAATCTCACTAGAGATA
>JANHFL010002538.1:76571-117508 GCA_032468155.1 Oxyrhabdium leporinum | reverse complement strand
AAACCCCCCCCCCCCCCCCAATGTATGCTGGCCTTGCCCTATTCATTATTGAACCAAATAGATCTTTCCATAGAATTCATAATGACTGTACTGTGCTCACATTTTAATGTTTGGAAAAATACCCCCATCTAGAATTTGCTGCTCAGTGTGGTATAATGAACGAGAAGGATAGGGAGGTAGCTAATGGGGCAGGGATTGAATATACACTATTGCCCCCTACTAGCTATCACATCTGCAGTCTAAATGCCTGCACAGGACTCATTATTTCAAGCCACTTAAGCCAAAGGCATAATTTTTCATGCTGCCTCCCTGAGAGAGCCTTTTCTTTCAATGATTCTAATAGTTTAATATGCATATATGCCAGTCAGCATCTTCTCCTCCCAGAAGCCATCCAGGTTAATTAGCATATTCAGAGAGCCACCTCTAAGCTTCCTCTTGCTAACAGTATCTTCTCCTTTCTAACTTCCTTGCTTAGTTCAGCAATTAACATAGGGTTGTTTCCCACATCCAATCATTCTTCTCAGCTGGGTAATTATCTTCATCCCTAGCCTGATCAGCTGGTCTGTTTCCATAAAGGGATAGATCCCTCCTTGAGGAATCCAACAGCTTCTCAAACAGCATCTGGCCCCAAGCGCACTTTATATATCTTTCTAAACAAGGGGAAAAAAGAGATACTTTTTAACAACCAGCAAAGTGTGGAGAATTCCTATTCCTTTCTAAATGCTGGGAGGAAGTTCTGATAAGGTAGCAGTAAGGCACCCAGAATATACTGTATATGTGACACAGTTGAAAATGCTGTTATACTCTTAGTCTAGGTTCAAGAAATTTTGTTCCAATAGTAACCTGAAACTCTTTGGCAATTAAAAAAATTGGCAAGATTAGGAAGGTACTGTTTCAATGCCAGCTGTTAGAAAGCTCAGTTGTTTTCCTTTTTCCACCCTTGGCGAAACTACCTTTGTGTCTTTCTGTACAATATTGGTGCATTGCTATGCAGATGTACCAGAAAAATCTAGTTAGGGCAGCTTTGGCTCACAGCATAGATAGGACCAAGAGGCATTAGCTATATCCCTAAGATATGCAGTAACTCTGAATATGTCCAAGGATTTGACATGGTTCAGAGACATGGCTGGAATCCCATATACAAGACCAGATGGAGCAATGTATTAAGTGGGTCTCCTGGTGCAGTGTTTCTAAAAGTGCAGATGGGTGTCTCAGACTTAATAATAAAGCTTCAGAAGATTTTGTCTTATTAAATAGTTTCATTTCATTATCAAAAAAAAAGACTAAATAATTCTGTCTTCTTTGCCTTTCATGCAATTTGACTGGCTATTTGAAGCCTGCTGCTTCTGATTGCTGTGCTCTATCACTCTAAGGAGACATTTGTCCTTGGAATGGATTCCACTTAGTGATTCTACAATTGAAGCAACAAGTCAATTTGTATAATTTGAATTGTCAAATTACATGGGTTACAACAGTAGAAGTCCCAGTTCAGAGGCCAGTGATCTGGCCTGCAGATGCCAAGCTCCCATTTTTCCAAGACATAAAATGTATTGAAGATTGAACACGGGCTATGCTTTTCCTGTACTAAATATTGAATAGTAATTCTGGGAATGTTGAATGACTGGATGTAGCATTTGAATATAATTTAGTGGTGAGTAAGTGGCCCTGCATAGAAGTAGTCTATCATCGGACTCTTGGGCTCTTTTATATTGAGTCTTCTTTTTAGCCAAATAAGAAAGTCAATTGAGATTTAATAATAATTCTGGCTTCAGCCAAAATATATGAATGTTCTGAATATCACAGGATAAAAGACAAGAACAAAGTTAGAGAACAAACTGGATCTGGGTCCATGTAGTTAATCCAAAGTAAGGTAACAGCCAGATCATGGCTTACAAAATGAAGATATTATTTCCAATGTGGCACTTCCAAACCGTAAGCTAAATGTACCAGGTTTTAAAACCTTCATTATAACATAGCTGGTTGCATTTGTTCAGAATGCAGGTCTATTCAGGAGGAACAGAAATTTCCTAATAGAGTGTTATTCCCATATTTTGCCATTTCAAACTTCAATACTCTCAGATTTTTGAGTCTTGATATATTATTGTCATTGTCATAGGGATCTGGAGGAAGCTCATAGGAGTTTCACTCACAATCTAGAGCTTCAGGTTTCAGGTTTCCCAGTAACAAGGACCAATTATTTCTTACTTGATCTTCTGTCAGTCTTCTAGCCTTCCCTAGGTCATCTGTGGGAGTATGATCATAGAGATCTAGAAGAACATGAAATTAAATGGGAACACATCTGAAAGATTCACCAAAATAGAACATACAATGAATAGCAATGATATTTTTCACTAGCATCATTTTTTCCTACATTGTATTAAAAGCAATTGCATTTAAATGTCTGATACTGGGAAATTCATGTTAAAATATTTAATCTGATTTTTAAAGTTTGGGGGAATTTATACAAGAGAAAGACATTAGGGATAGCTATGTCTCACAGGTTTGAGAAAATAAAAATGGATCGAGATTTTAAAAAGTTTTTGTTTAGTTTTATTTTGTTTTTTATGAAACTTTGTTAGACAAAATCCCTCTCAGGCCCAGCTATACTGTAGAATTGTGGCAGGAACCGTTCCTGGAAGAATAAGTGAGGAACATCAGTAATGTATGCCAAAAATCTATACATTCAGTAGGGAGATCTAAAAGCATGAAGGTTATCCCAATACATATCAGATGGCAGCAATATAGAAAAATGCTGAAGATAGATGATCACTTTAGTTACTCTAGCAAAGGTGTCCATTAATTCTGTGCAGGAAAAGGCAGTGGTAAACCAGTACTATATTTTACCAAGAAAACCACATGAACAGACAATATAAAGCGATTGACAACAGATAGGGATCTTTCACATTGGGTGACATTCAACATACAGAGGAAAAGCTAAGGCACTTTTAGAGTAGTATCATGTCTATAATATAGCCAGATTAAAGCCTGGCTTTAATCTGGCTATATAAACTAGATTAAAGATATCTAGTTGCTTTATGCCGCTATGCAGGAAAAGAAAGTCCAAAGCTGCAAAGACAGAATTACAGAGGGTACCTGGAATCTAAGAAACATAAGCAACATATGAAAGATGAAATTTAACTATTATAAGCAAGCATTTTGGGCATGAGAGAATTGAAATGGACTGGAATTAGACACTTTTAATCAGAAGATAATACTATTTACTACTCAGAACATGAAAAACAAAGAAGGAATACTGTTACTTTCATAGTGAACAAGACATAAAGAATACAGAATATAATCCAACCAATATCAACTAGACTTTGTGGAAAATGTTTTCATGTGATGAATATTCAAGTTTATGTTGCAACCACTGATGCAGAAGAAAAGGAATTGATATCTTTTGTCATGAAGCTCAATGTGAAATTTATAGAACATGCAAAGAAGATGTGGCTGGATGCTGAATTTAGCAATAGACTAACATAAATTTCTGCCAATCCAGTGTTTTCTTCATTGTTAACAAGCTATTCAGACAGTCAAAATATGCACACACATATACACACATGCACATCACTACACTAATACTCAGAATCAAATTAACAGCATGATTAGACATAGAAAAGCTCAGTTACAACAGCAAAGACATGTCAAGGATTGACAGTGGACTAGATCATGTGCAAATTCCAGTTCAAGCTAAAGAAGAAGATCAATTTATATGATATGATCTTGAATATACAGTATTATGAAAAAGAATATCACGAATTGCTTTGAAGTTCTAAACCATATTGATAAGTAATCCAAGAAATTGTGGAATGAAATCAAAGAATTTTTTACGAATGAAATGTTAAAAAAGCCTACCAAAAAATCAAAGAGAACTAGATATCAGAATAAATATGGAAATTGTCAATAAAAGAAAGATGATTAATGGGCTATGCAAGATATTACAAACTATTATTAATTTCCATACAAGAAAAATAGTGTTTAGGACCATTGAACATGGGATTAGAGCCTTACATAGGTAGGATGATGTTAGATGTTGGAGCTGCTTTTAGAAAAGTTTGAGGAGGAAGATATATGACTGATGATATAATTTTCAAAATCAATGAACAAAAAGAAGTCAATAAGTGGTTTATAGAAAGGCCTTAGATTGGCTGACTATGTCAACCTTATACATATGATAGGAATCCATATCCTGGCCAGAACATGGGTATATGAGTGAGGCCAGGCTGCATAATCTCTCTCATTTATTAAAACTATATGCTGAATATATATTAAGGAAGACTGGATTGGAACAAGATGATTACAGTTTCAAAATTGGAGTAAGAATAACCTATAATATGGTGATGATGCTACTGTTACCTGAAAATGATCTGCAAACTCTGTAATGAAAGTTAGCTTCAAATAGCCAGTCGCATTGCATGAAAGGCAAAGAAGAAAGAATTGCTTAGTTTTTTTTGATAATGAAATGAAACTATTTAATAAGGCAAAATTAATTATGAACAATAAAGAAATCAGCAATCAAAGACATTAAAGGCTAGCTATTAGTAGTACAGCAATGGAGACCTTGAAAAAGATTTAGATATTTAGATAGAATCTGTCTAGAAAAAAAGATCAAACAAAAGATTTTTCCTGTGATACTGTATGGAAGAAAAATTTGAAGAACCAGGATAAAATATTGATGTTTTTGAACTTTGTTGTTGGAGAAAACTCCTGAGAACACAGTAGATAGCCAGAATACAAATAAATAAATCTAGAATTTTGATTTGAATCTGACCAGGCTCATATTATCATATTTTGAACACATTACACAAAAGACCATGTTCTCTTGAGAAATCTATAATGCTGAAAAAGATGAGATTAAAAAGAAAGAAAAACAGGCAACCAGCGAAAAGAAACTTGATTATATTGGTGATGGAAAACATATCAATGTTGTCACTAACAATTAACACCAACTAGATGGCATATAATTAGTTAATTGAATAAAATGGATTCTAATATTTTCCTATAAACATGGACAGTAAAAATGAATTTATATGGATACTTATATCTCTCTTCCCATCCAGATGTAGAATTTGTATTTGCTTGCCTGTGGTCAATAATAGCTTAGAATACTTTAACAATGTTGAAAATCTTGCAATGAAAGCTACTGTAGGTCTTTTTCCTCCCCTGCACTTTTCCTGCTGTGTCAGTTTGATTAAAAATAATTTGTTAGAGGGCAATCACAGGGAGCCAAAGATGCTTAACAATTATAGTTATGTGAGACCAAGCAATGACAAAACACCTCTGTTCTGTTGAGAGCATTGCTAAGATAAAGTAATCTAAAATTTCCCAGTATAAAAACTTTTCTTTAATATTTCCACCATTTTTAACTAAATTAGGTGTAAGGTCTGAATTCAAAATTAGAGTATCTAACGGTATACCTTAAAGATATATATTTTCCACACTAGGATGATTAATTGTTACACTTAAAACCTGGTGTCCAAGACAGCAGCATACTGGGAAAAAGAAGATACTGTCCTTCATACCACCCACCATGCTACTGCCAGCACAACTAGGTCTGAGGGAAGGACATTCATAGAATCAAATGTTGAAGGACAAAAACACCATGCAGAAAAATTATGTTATATTTTTTCTATAATAATTAGTGAAAATGATTGTTACATCAATTTTAAAGCAGAAGAAAATATTGAAAAAAATATCAGTGGTGCATTGGGGTATTCATGCACATTAAAAGAGGAGCAAGATATATGTATAATTTCCTGTCTTTGTTGTCCATTACTTATCTAAGCCTTCTACACTGCAATTAAATCAAAATTATCATATGAGTTCTCCCATTGAGCTTTTTCAACTATCCATTCACTGATGCTAATAAAGTGAGTCCTGCCCTTGAGAAACTTTACAATATTTCTCAAAATGTAGAGATTCAGAAAAGAAAAATCTACCCAATCTGTAAACTTTGGTGAAAATTTTCAGAAGGTCATTGGTGTCCACTTCTATTACAAAATGAATTAAACCCCAATAGAACTTGAATATCTAAAGAAATTCTTAGTTAATTACTCACAGATATTTTGCACCACAGTATATCCTATTAAGTATCTGTGTACAACACTGCCCCTCACTCCAACCTGCTGACCTCAAACCATATTATTCTAATTATTTTGGTTTTTTTTTAAATTAAGTAACACATGAAAAGCATTTGTTCTTTGCTACTAATGAGCAAAAATAATAAGTAATAAATGGTAAATAATTCAATTACATCCAGTTTTCTTCATTTTAAGATGAGTGTTAAATTGTTTTAAGTTTGTTCTAGAAGCTCTAAGTACTCAAATGACTGATTGGACGTAAACTGAAAAAATGAATATCTATTTCTACATTCTATAGTAGTTTTAAAAAAATTATCTAAGACTTTTACATTAGGTTAACTTTTCTGCACTGGGACTTCTATTTTTAGAATCTTGATAAATATTATTAAGTGTGATGGAGATAATGTAATCTAAGAAATAATGTTATTCATTGTCAGTATATTCACTGCACACCGAGCTGATTTTAAAAAAGAAATTGCTTGCTATAGATTTTCCCTCTTGCTCTAACTCTATAATTAATCACAAAGATATATATTCCATGTTAAGGTAACGTATGCAATTAAAAACAAAAAATGGTGATATCATTTACATTTAGGGAAGTGATAAAAAGGAGATTGTAAATAAAGTCATAGAATGATAGAAGGCAAAGTAGAGTGTGAAAAATTGTGCACTGATAATCCAAATTCTTATCTGATTTGTCTAAAAGTTTTGGTTTAGGTCTACATGTTTCAAGTATATATTGGAAATACCTTAATCAATGTGACTTGATGATGGCAATGAAACCCAGAGGTTTATACATATGTACTTTGCTGTCACATTATGCCCTGCTGCCATCTTTTCTTCTCTCCAAATTCAATGTCTATGTCAGGTGTGTCAAACTGGCGGCCCACGGGTAAGCTTCGAGAAGGGAAAAAACATTGCAAAACATCACATGACATCAACGTGATGCCGTGAGTTTGACACCCATGATTTTTGGCCTTTCCAATTACTGAGTTGAACTGTTCTCAACTCATTCTTCAGTAAACAGAAAGCAATGTCAGCATGAAGATTCCTGTTCCATTCTATTACCTTTCTAGCCTCCTTGCCTATGTTTCAAATGCCTGCAAAACCTAAGATATGTGATTTACTCCACAGCTGCTTTTTAATATCAATATATTAAGGGGGAAAATAGCCTAACACTGTGACAATTAAGGAGAGCAACTAAGAACTGTCTCACCAATTAGCAGGGGACAAAAATAAGGCAATAACATGTGACAAGTTAGAAAAAAAACCATTTGCCAGGACAATCTTGTGTTAGGTGCAAGGGAAATCTCTGTGACTGTAGCAGGAGTTGAAAGGAATCTCTGTGAGGCATCTGTTTCTCTCTGCTACCTTCAAGGTTGAAACAGATGACTTTGGATATTAGGTGTCTTGGGAAATGCGTATTTAGACATCATTTCCCATGGAAAGTACACAGCCCAGGACTCCTTTTCCCTGAGATGCTGTCATGAGTTTGACTAATTATCATGATCACAATAACAACAACAGGATAGATTTACATTGGATTATTAATATTGTTGGCTCATGTTGCACCTTCGCAAACCATTTAAGCTTAGAGACCACTTTGTCAAGAATTAAAATGAAGCACAGAACATGATTTGAATAAGTCTTCTCAGATAAGAATAATTTTCCAGCTATATGGATTTCAACTTCCAGAATTCCTAAACTAGCGTGGCTATTGTTAGAATCGTTACGCACTGGAAAGGTTTAAGTCACAAAGCAAAATTCTACCTTTGCATTCAAGTGCTACAAAGTTGCCTATAGATCTGCAGATGGAAACTGATTATAGCGTTGTAACATATCAGTTGCAACTGTCACTCTCAGCTGTGGGACTACAGAGAAAAAGAGAAGGAAAATTAAGTGTTGGTTTAAAACTGCCAGAAAATCGATAGTAATTACTTAGGTGAGAAGTGTGACATCATAAATTTTCTCAACAAGACCTTTGGAATTACACTACATCTTGATATACAGCTAGTCAAACAATGCCAGCAAAAAAAAAAAGTGGCGGGGGGGGGGAATAGCAAGTGCTATAATGAAATCTAAATGAAAATTAATTGCTGCTGCAATCAATTTCAGTATGGTTCTCCTTTACTTTTATTACTACTTTTATTCATCTGATTTTTTTTGGCAATAAAAAGAAGTAAGCAGAAAAAAAGTGGTTAGTCTGTTCTTCGATGGTCCTGATCTTTGACTTCATTTAATGTCTGGTGTTCTGTGTCTGCCAATAATCTCTGCCTAGGACTGAACATTGGGAAGTGTCCTCCCTCCCATCCATTTTTAATTCCTATCATATTCTACTGTCTTTATCTACTAGCAATATTACTTTGATCAGATTGTCTTTCCTCCATTTACATTCAATCACATATACATATATGCCTGCAAATTCTGTATTGGGTTTCCATGAAACATGAGCTGGATGTCCAACCTGCTCTTCTCCAGATACATGTACTTTTGAATTCTAAGGAATAGTCATGTTGATTGGGGGATACAAGAAGAGAAGGTCTATCTTTCTGGGGGTGTCCTGGTTGAAGGCTAATCTGGAGGTCTACTACTGATTCCAGTAAGATAGTTCTGCAATCTAATTTAGAACTGAAGATAATATTTGGATTAAAACCAAGTCTCACCAGAATGTCTTTCTTTCTAGGTGAGAAAAAGCAGGCAGCATCTGTCAGCTCAGGCAACTGGGAAACCTCAGTAGAAAACTGAGTTGCACATTACCCTGATATATTGCAAACCACAACAGCCCAATTCTTAAGCTCTCTTCATATTATTCTTATTTATATTTAATATCCAATACTTTGGCTGTCATTTAATCAAGATTTCTTTAAACACGTCTAAAATGATTTTGAAAACCCTGGGCAAATATTGTCATTAGTTAAGTAATAAGGCACCACAGGGTATAAAATATCAGCCTATAATTCATGCCCAATTTGCAGGCTGGAGGCCAATAAATGGCTTTACACATTTTTTGAATTAAATCAAAGAAACAACAGTAAACTATCTGTACCTGTTGAAACATAGTTCGCTAGGCTTGTGAGGGACGAAGTCACTTAATAAAAGATGTGAACTCTATATGCTTCAGTTCAGCTGTTTTTTTAAAACTTAAAATGAGATTGGATTGTTTTGTTTTTCTGGGGGGGTACATACGACACATGCATAAAAATCATGTTTACTATTATCTGATGTTTATCACTTGTGGCTCTTCTTAAAAATTCCCACAACAATGGTGGAATTCAAATTGTTTTACTACTGGTTCAGTGGCCGTGGCTTGGTGGTGGGCATGGCTTGGTGGCCATGTGATTGGGCGGGCATGGCTTGGCCATGTGACTGGGCGTGGCTTAGTGGTCATGTCACTGGGTGGGCATGGTGGCAAGAGGAAAAAGGGGAGATGTGCGACTTTCTCTCTGCCCTGAGAGAAAGAGAGAGAGAAGTTTGTGTGCTGCACAAGGCATGGTTGTGAGAGCAGCAGCATCAGCCCTTTTAAGTCATGCATCTCCCCTTTTTCTTCTCGCCGCCACGCCTCGCGCAGCACACAAACTTCTCTCTTGGGGCAGAGAGTTTGTGAGCTGCATGAGGTGCCACAGCGAGAGGAAAAAGGGGAGACACGCGACTTTCCTCTGAGAGGGAAGTTTGTGTGCTGCACAAGAGGAAAAAGGGGAGACACATGACTTAAAAGGACTGACGCTGCTGCTCTCACCACCACGCCTTGCGCAGCACACAAACTTCTCTCTTGGGGCAGAGAGAAAGTCACGCATCTCCCCTTTTTCTTCTCACTGCCACGCCCACCCAATCACATGGCCACCAAGCCACGCCCACCCAGTCACATGGTCACCAAGCCACACCCACTACCAAGCCATGCCCACAGAACCGGTAGTAAAAAAATTTGAATCTGGTCACTGGTTTCTCGCCATCATGTGCAGGGAAATGAAAGTTTGTGGGGCTAAAAAAAAGTTCAATCAATCAATTCCAACTTCTGGTGAAAGAAAAATTCGTGAAGTTGGAAATGATTGAGTGAATTTATTTTTTAGTCCCACAAACTTCTGTTTCCCTGCACACGATGGTGAGAAACGTGACGGAGCTGGAAATCAGGTAGGCAAAGAAATGCTTGGGAGAAGCGAGGGCATCTGGGCAATGGTGGTGGGGAAAGCTCCATGACACACCACTGCATTTCAGCAATGGAGTGGCTGGCGCGAGGTGAGGAGGCTGCTTTCCCTCTCTTCTCCCTGCTCCTCCTCCTTCCTTTATTCTGGCCTCTCCATTTCCCATTTCTACATTGCAGTCGGTGGCTCCATCAGCGGAAAAAACAGCCCCATCACACCATGCCTCCTCCTACTGCCAAGTGCACCCAGCAGTATATGGCCTTTCCTTCACCCCTGCCGTTTCCCACCATTCCCACCTGCCCACGCCATCCAGGAGTCAGGCCGCTGGCACCTGCTGTTTCCTACCAGTGGATTTGTAAAAAAGTGGATTTGTAAAAAAGAAGACAGAGAATGGTGATTTAATGACTACTGGATTTCTATATGCTCTACCAATGATCTGAGGCCTGATTAAAATTACTTTTCATTAGGAGATTTTTTTTTTAAAAAAAAGATATGAGTGGAAACAATCTCACTAGAGATATTCTACAGAATGGTACATTTAATAATGAAATGTTTCCTGAAGCAACTCTCACTTGATCTGAGATATCTATGTTTGTTTATTTATAACATTTATATTCTGCCTGAGTCTAGTTATTGGCTGTCTCAGATATTGCTGTTCTGGGAAAGGTGATGAAGACAGTAGTATCATAACTTCAGAAACATTTTCATGATGCTGGTTTTCTGGATCCACTTGAATAGGGGCTTTGTCCCAAAACATTAGCGCTGAAATGTATTGCCTTAGTGGAGGGTGTGAATGAAGCACTTCTGCACTTAGTGGAATTCATTGCCATTACCCACGGTGTCTTTTTGGATTACCTGACTGGACTTGCTCTTGTGGATCCTACATTATAGATTAAGTATGTAAGTAAGTACAGTTATTGTTATAATCACACATTGCATAATGCAGAGAGAGAAAGAGAAAGAAATAAAATTTTAGCAAACTTACTACAGGTAGCTCTTGACTTACAAGAGTTCATTTAGTGACCATTCAAAGCTACAATGCCACTGAAAAAGAAAGTTATGCCTGTTTTTCACAGTTACGACCTCCAGCATTCCCATCACCATGTGATCAAAATTCAGATGATTGGCAACTGGTTCATATTTATGGCAGTTTCAGTGTCCCAAGGTCATGTGATTCCCTTTTGCGATCTTCTGACAAACAAAGTCAATAGGGAAGCCAGATTTATTTAACAAGCAGGTGACTAACTTACCAGTTACAGTGATTCACTTAACAACTGAGGCAAGAAAGCTCATAAAATAGAGCAAAACTCACTTAACAAATGTCTCACTTAACAACAGAAATGTTGTACTCAATTGTGGTCGTAAGTTGAGGACTACCTTAATGTGACTAAAAGCTGTGTAAAACTAGCCCCAAACTACAACCCAACTAAAGATCTTGAAGATTTGATCGGTACATATTTTGAATTGTTCTGATTTTAAAAGACAGCAAAATAGAAATGGCCACTTGATCACTACTGTAAAATGAGAAAATACATCTGCTAGTAAAAATTATATCCATTTGATTTTGCAGTCCATGAAGTTGTCAGTAATTTGGCTGTGTGTTTTTGTCTTAATCACATCATAAAAAGATCAGCCTAGGACATCATGTGTGATGTTCTCCATCTGTCTCTGGCCATAAGGGCAAAAATACTACTCTTTAGATATTCTGTGGAATTTGCTTTCAAGGAAGGAATGAGAATATAATTTAGGCATCTATTTTGGTAAATGAGGCTACTTGTCAGATTGAATAGGTACTGTATAGAATCTGTTTTTCTTAAAATGAGGATACCAAAGGGAGAAACTTGAGCTATAAATGAAGACTACATTTATGCTTCCAGAGACAATCATGCGTCGTTCACGCTCTCAGGATTTAATTCCTCCTAAGTGGCATTTGCAGTATATAAAACTGGACATGTCCTGCCCACTGATTTTCTCCACAGTAAGGCCAATAAGAAAATCTAGCTAGATAGCAAGTAAGCATCTGGAAGGCTAACAGGTTTCCTAAAATGTTTAGCAATTTTAGGTGAGTTTTAATAAGCTTCAGAGCAGTATCACCTCCATTCTTAAGTATGCAGCAGACATTAATTTTGACTATTCATAGCTGGGCGATACTATTCTGATTCCAAATCTCTCTCTTACAAAAAAATTGTGGAAATACTTGCCCTGGAACATTTTGAATGTAAGGATAATTAACTGTCTCTTTTCTGGAGTAGAATAATAATCTGAACCATGCAATTAGGCAGTTGTTAACACTGTATTTAGGTATACCTTCAGGTGATAGAAAGATAGAAAGAAATGCCCAAAGAAGGGGCATTGTTTTATTGTAAGGCATTCACTGATCTTTTGTTCTTGGTACTGTCATGACTTCATCTTACTATTTTGGTTTTACTGTAGGTTATCCTCAACACTTTTGTCTAGCAGTGGTCAATCTAACATTCTTTATTTTGAAAGATAACATCGCTACTGTATCATTAACATACATATATCATGATCAGTGTACCTTGAATCCATTAAGTAAAATGGGGAAATGATTATGAATTCAGGCTGGAACAATATCATTAATGTAAAAATTGAGCAAGAAGAAAGTCCTCACTTCTCTCTTTATTAAAATAGAGTGAGAGAAAATCCTGTTGGGACATTTTCTGTGCATACATATTGGTTCTCTCATGCCTTAAATAAATCAGTGGAATCATAGCTAGGATGAAATCAATAAATGCAATGAATGCAAATGAAATCAATAATATATTTTGAATCAAGGCCTTCAAAGAAATAGTGTAATCGATTAATGCTATTACTCTTGCAAAAGCCTGCTTACTCTAAAGTAGAAGACATTAAGATATTATGCCCAGACCTCCAGGTGGTGCACTAAACTATTGCTGACTCTTGACTTGTGGTATCCCATAGAAATCCAGTTTTTCTCCTTTACTATTCATCATCTACATAAAACCGCTGGAATTTTCTCCATTACTCTTTACCATCCACTGTTAAGAAGCAATTGGTCTTGCTGAAATTTCTCTAGGTTTGATAATTGGGGGAAATTGAGTTGAAATAAAATCTGATTAAGATGAAAGTGATATTAGCAAGCAGGTGATAGTATTGCATTTGGGATTGAGGTTTATCCTATTTTAGATTAAGGAACAAATCTACAGTTTGGGACCCTTCCTTGGATTTACAACAGTAGGACTGATAAGGAGCAGCTTTGTAGAAATACATTTACTGCACAACAAGTCAGAGATGGGCAAGGGTATCCACCCCTTGATTACTTCAAAGTGCTCTGCGTATCCTTGAACAGTCTGTAAAAAGAAATAGAAAGAGTTGGGATATTTTAGTCTTGAGAAACAACAATTGAAGGAAGGCATGATAGCACCTTCAGATATCTAAAAGGTATTCCGTAAAAGAATTGTCTCTCTCTCATTGCAGAATGCAGGACAAATATAATGGAGGTATTCAAAGGTAAATTCCAACCAGATATTAGAAAAAGCTTCCATAAAGGAAAAGTTATTTGATACTGGAATCAATTACACAGAATATTTATGGTATCTTTGTTGGATATGTTTAAGCTGTCTGCTTGGGATGTTTTAATTTGGATTCCTGTTCTGAGCAGGGAGTTGATATTTAAGTATGTGATTTGGAAGTTATTCTTGGAATAGAAGGGCATTATTGATAGGTAAACCTTATAGAGCTTTTTTTGGGGGGGGAGGTCTTGTTATTTATATCCCGCTTTTATTATTTTATGAATAGCTCAAAGTGGCGAACATACCTAGTGCTCCTTCCTCTTCCTATTGTAGCATCATCTTAGATATAATATTAAAGTTGGGGAAACGTTTATGGTTTAATCATTGACCTTTAAACTGCCACTGCTAGATTGTTATATACCTGTCTTCTCCATTAGTTTAGTGTTTGTTTATGTATTTGAGGCTATGCCATTCTACAGCTTCTCATTTTTCAAATAGAGAATTATAGTCACATTTCACCTGTCTTATGCATGTTTTATACAGCACATCTCTGCAACAATATCGTGTTAGGTTACAATAAATATGTACAGCTGCTATTTTCTGCTAACTGATAGGTCTTTGTGGTCATTTCATTTATGGCTTCAATTCCAAATGGGTTGTGCTAGGCAGACTCCTTATCTGACCTGAAAAAGAAATGTAGCAATAAGCATTTACACTAGCATGGGAAAAAATAGTAGCAAGGGAATAATCATGAATGCTTCAGAAATAAAAAAAAAGATACAACAGTAAATCTCTCATTATTAAATGTTATATTTTAAAACACTCTCTGGGATTTTGTATATAGCACATATTCCATTCATTTACAAATATTAATCTGAGTCATTATAAGAACCACCTGGATATTGTTTTAAATATATCCAAATACCACAAGAACATACGTTACTAAATGTTGGGGCAAAATCAAGCTTTCTAATGATGGAAATCTGATCATTTATTAGGAATGTCTCCTGTTTTTCTGTATACTGCAGCTTTTCTGTTTTCCTAAAATCTGCTACACAGGGTCTCCCAACCTACCAAAGCAGATTTTCAGGACTTGAAGATTCTATAAATAGGAAACACAGTTGATGTCTTCCAGCTCCTTCAGTGGGAAAAAAAGTTGTGAGCCATAAGCTTAAGAATAAATCAGAATGTAGGAGCATAAAGGGGCCAGTCATTATTATAAGCAATTCCGGTGTTGTTGTATTCAAATGATTTATTTAGCTAACCACAAACATTATTTGGAAATTATTTGGAAAACTGTTTAAAATATGTGTACTTTTCTCAGAACATTGGGACAATTTATTGTGTTGAACCCTATTTTTTAAACTCTGTATTGAAGTAGAGGTTCAATACTACTGAATGTGTAGATAAAATGTTATGCAAATTCAAAGACAGGATTATGGCAGATCCCTAAGAATAATACTTGTGTCTTATTACATTTGGACTGTGTTCAGCAAATATAATAACACAAAACTGCTTATCAATTCAGATAGCTAAGAGTAATCCACTCTGAATTTACCTGCTCAGATTACTATCCTAACACACTTACCTGAAAGCAGATACCATTGAACCCAATCAGGTAGGATTACAGAGTATTTATTTTATGATTTGCCAATTTTATAGCTGGGGGGTTGGCAAGGATGGCTGTACTTGGACTATTCCACCATCTTTGTATTGTCAAATTTCAGAGCAAGGCTAGCAGGTTAACCAAAGTTCAACAGTTTGCTATACAATATGAGGAACATATTTGTTGAAGACATTTGTGGCTTTAAGGGATTGATTAAACTGTTCTGAATTTCTAAGTAACATAGGTTGCTACCTTTTATTTGTATTGGTTAATATTTCAACTTCATCCCAAAGTGCATAGCTAAATGTCTATGGAGATTCTCAATCATCCAGGTCATGGTTGTCGCAAAGATGCTTTTTCAAGAGGCAACTTGACTTTCTTGTTTTTCTCTGAAGACATTTTGCTCCTCATCTAAAAAACTTCTTCAGTTCTGACTGGATGGTAGGAAATGGAAGAATTTATTCCTTGCAGACTGTTCGTCATTTGTATTCTTTTTAGAGAGTCGCTGAGACCACTTGGAGCTTTGTCTATGTTCTCAGAGTCATCTGAGTAGTGCAAATGGGTGTGGAGCCTTCTTGGAACTGCTGAAAGGACTGTGTTGTAGATAGGAAATAGATGGTGCATCCCTCTGCTTCTGTTGCAAGAGGGCTGTTCAGTTTTGACATAGGTGGCCTCTTTGACCTCCCTTTCAAACCAGTGGTCCTCTCTTTCCAAAATGTGGACTCTGCTGTCTTCAAAAGAGTGGCCTTTGTCTTTCAAATGGAGATGGATGGACCACTGAATTTTGTCCTCATGGGTTTGTTCTCCTGTGTTGTGCCATGTATCTGTGAAGTGGTTGTTTTGTTTCTCCAATGTACAGATCTGCACACCTCATTGCACTGTATTGCATATATCATATTGCTCAGTTTGTGTCTGGGTGTTTTATCCTTGGGGTGAACAAGTTCCTGTCTTAGTGTATTCTTGGGTTTAAAGTGTGCATGTATGCATCCAGTCAGCATTGAAGAAGCTATATTATCACTGTAATATGTGACATCAAAGGTGTATGCTTTTGTAAATGTTACAGAAATGATAAGCAGCAGATTATCTCTTCTGAGCTAGCTGGTGCAAAATATTGTGATCCACTAATTTCTAGGTTTCAAATGGCATATCTAGGTATCTTAAACTTTATATGGCCTGGTTGCCAGGTCATTTTTAGACCGAATTAATTTAGACCAATTTTTAGACCCAACTAATACTAATCTCTGCAGGCTAGATCCTGACTTTTTGGTGCTTGATGTTGAAAGAAAAATGGCAAATAGAATTTCAGTTGCAAGATAAGCTAGTCAACTTTCACAATCACAAGTGATTTTAACAACATTTCAGAAGTTAGGACTGTATGATAATTCAGTGTTAATTTTTTAAATGCATAGCTTTTCTAATTTTAATCTTAATTCAAGCAAGTTTAGGTGGAAAATTACGTTTTCCTGGTAGGATTGTGATGAATAGAATACAATGTAAATGCAAGCAGATAATATGTACAGACTGAGTAGAAATAAATATATGTAAAATGTAAGCAGAATGGCATTTTGAAAAGAATAGGTATTGATTTCCTAAAGATATATTTTTAAAAAAATAGCAAGCTGCCTATTAAATAGATACTGATGTAATGTTGAGAAAACCTTTTTCTAATTGTTTTCACTACTGCATGATTAATATGTTTATGAGTATACCATATTAGAAGTAAATGCATAATATATTTCATCAGAATTCATACAGATATCTATGGAGAAGGCTTCCAGGGCTTAAATGTGCAACCTGAAAAATAACTTGATATAATTATTACAGCTTTGAAGGCAAAATACGCTATCTTCTTTAAAGCACTCTTAGGTATCTGCTGTCTGCAATTCCAGAAGGAAACTGCCTTTCTCCTGGGACCGCACAGCTGTCCTTCACAGATGCAGTGTCACTCCTGGGAAAAGCAAAATATAGATTAAGGTGCTGCAGACAGATTTTGTATGAATGTCCCTGTGTACTCTAAAACACCTTTTTGCTTTGGAATCTGAAGTGCTGCTCAGCCCTAATAATTATGTTCCTTCTAAGCCAATAAGTAATGTCAGAATATTAACATAGGAAAACATGGAAGCATTAAATGAGAAATCAGAATTTTTTGATTGGCAAAGTAACCTATACGTTGAAATTTGAATAGAAGTTTTAAAAAATAGTTCTTTTTAAAATAATTTAATAAATATTTTTAAAATTTATTAAAATTTATTTTTTATTATTTATTTAAATAATTTATTTTTTAAAATTATATATTTTTTTAAAAAAAAGGTGCTTTACATAGTGTAAAAATTTACCACTCTGCTATCTGAAGTAATGAGTGACAGAAGGTAAGTTTTAAAGGCTTGTTATGAAATAAGCTATAGACTAGTTCAGTGTTTCTCAATCTGAACAATTTGAAGAGATTTGGCTTTCAGCTGCTAGAATTCCCTAGCCAACATAAAGTTCCTGAGATTGAGAAACACTGAACTAGAGCATAGCCTTTAACATATTTCTCCTGTACAAGATCTGCAATATATCCTTACTCAATAAATCATCATATTTTACATTTTTCATTTTCACATTTCACGTCTAGGTAAATTTTTCTATTGGTTGCATGAGCTTTCCCCAACTTGATAACTTTCAGATATGGTAGACTTCAGTTTCTGAAGTTCAGCACGTATGGAAGACACTTGGATGAAAAAGATAGTTTTGTATTCAGTGGTTTTTCTAATCCATGAAATTGGGGGGGGGGGGAATCATTTAAATCTTATTATAATTTTTCTGTTTTTCATGTTGCTCAAATCTATCTAGAGAGTCTGGTATTTGCAAGGTTTGCAACATAAACTGTATGCAAACCAGCAATTTGCTGAAATAGTAAGAACATTTTCGTGGTGTGTATGAAATATATTTAACCACAGGTACAATTTTATAAACACCTAGCAATGGAAAACAAAGTTAACTGAGCAATATTTTTGATTTAAGATATAATCCTTGATATTCTAAGAGGCAAAAATATCAGAAAACCAACATATAATTAACACCTGGAAAGCGTAAGAGACCATAGCAGCGTCATCATCATAAAAGTTTTAAATAAGCCTACACAATTCATGTGAGGATTCCAGTTTAATTTCAGTCTGGAATTAATTTTTTTTCAGTAGTATCTGCACTGAACTTCAGTATGAAAGAGGGCAGTCTTTTCGTGGTCTGTTCCTTCAGTTAAGTATATGTTTGTTTGCTTATTATTTAATTTACTTTTTTTAAAGTTAATCATGCCTTAGAATTAAGGAATTCTTTGGATTCTATAAGTCTTTTAGAGAAGAACAATAATTATGTAATTAATTCTCAAGTTGTACAAGGGACTGCTACTAACAGCCCATTCTTTATGATGAAATAGTCCATCCATGACAGTAAGGTTGTGTTTTATTTTCTTGAGACATATATAAAGGAAAAATTTAATGGGACTTCATTTTCCTTATGTCCTCCAATTCCCATTCGAAATGATTACTCATGACATTGCTTCAATATTCTGAGAGACTAGTTGGGAGAAGCCAAAACAATAAATTATAAATTATTGATTTTCATTATATTCCATAACTCTTCGTTATTTCAGAACTGTAACTACATTTAAAGTGTTTTCATAAATGTAAAATAAAGAAATGAGTAAGTATACTTTCTGGAGGACTAATGGGAGAAGATTATATAATCACATCCAGCATGTTTTATTATTTATTTTTACAAATGTCACCCAGGCTCATATTCTGGTAACTTTACATAGGTTAAAGAACATTAGTTATCTTGGTATTGGCTGCATAATGTAGAGTTGTGCTCTAGGACAGGCTGTCAAACTCGCGGCCCATGGGCAGGATGCGTTACACGCTGGCCACACCCACGCCCAGTTTAGCGAAGTGGATAAAAGTCCCAATACGTCATGTGACACTGTGAGTTTGACACCTGTAACAGGGTCTGTTACTTGGAACCCGGACACCTGTTCTAGGACTACTCAGATCAGTTTCTCATTCTTCCTGATTCAGTTTATGGAAACCTGTCTTAAAAGAACTCAGCACTTACAATTTCTCTGCCACTACCGGAACTATGAGGCCATATTTTTTCAGAGAAGATTATATAGCTAAGAGTACTAAAATAAAGGCACATTCAATCATATTGAAATCTCCTTAGTAATAATTACTTCAACACAGAAGTACAATATTTCAGGAGCTGACTGCTGCCACCAATATACCGTAACCTTTATGGAGCTACCTAGCGGAACAAAGTTATCAGAGTGTTATATTCAGTGAGCAGCTCATTGTCCATCTGTTGCAATCCAATGCCCTAAATATGAATCAAACGCTCATGTCCACATAATTAGCAGGTATCTAAACTAATTAAAATGCTTGTAAAGTTAAAATTCTCAGTGTCACACTATATCACATCAGTTATTTTGTGACATTACTGATTAAATAGATCTGAATGCGCTACTTATGACTTATTTTGCTCCTGGAATCAATGAGCTATGCAGTACACATCAATTGAATTGAAAAAATGCATAGCATAATGTCCACATTGTGCTCATTGGTCTGCTATAATAAAATCTAAAATTTTAGATGTAATTATGATGAGATACTTTATAAGGGTAGATACCCGCTACCCTTATCTTTATGGTCCATTCTCTGCAATCCTTTTTTTTTTTTTAGAAAACTGTGGGAAAAGAATCTGGGAAAAGTAAATGCAAGGGAAATTCCAGAATATTACCTGACTAAGAAAACAACTGGATTAAGTGATTGTTAGCCTTTCAAAATTAGTAATATCAAAGTAATTAATTCCAACCATGACCCATTTGTGTTATCTCAAATCCAGTTGTAATAATTTATCTAATGGATCATGATGAGTTTCTTCTTTGTGCTTCCAATTTCCTTTCCATTTGTGCTGCACTTAAACTGCACCCTAGTCTCCTCTCATTCTTCCATTGCAGCTCCCAATTCAACTTCAAATAACCAGCCTCACATTGCACAGGTTTCTTTGTGAAATGTGTGACTTGTCTTCCTCGCCTAGTGAGGGAGTGGATTAATTTCATTTTTGACTTGCAGCACATGTATAAGAATGAGGCCTATGACTGTGGAAGAGGTAAGGGAACATGCAAGAAGTCTCTGGAAGTGACCCTTCTGGGCTTCTCTTTCTTCCACAGAAAAAGAAAATGGATGTAACAACTAGTTTACTTGAACCAAACCAAACTGGCTAGTCTTAGACATGATAATGAGGAGATCAACACTCTCTCCGTTACTTCACTGACAATTGGTATAACATCATATTCTTCACCAAGAGCCGGTTTGATGTAGTGGTTAAGGCATCCGTGAGGCCATGAGTTCTAGTCCTGCCTTAGGCACAAAGCCAGCTGTGTGTCCTTGGGCCAGTTGCTCTCTCCTAGCACTTGGAAAGAGGGAATGTCAAACCACTTCTGAAAAACCATGTCAAGAAAATTGCATGCACTTCTCCAGGCAGTCTCTGAGTCTCTGTGAATCAAATATGATTGAATAGAAGAACTGAAAGTGATTTCCTAAAAGGTTATTTATTTGTTTGTATCTCACCTGTATTATTTTTTACAAATAAGTCAAGGTGGTGAACATATCCAATACACTATCCTCCTCTTATTTTCCCCACAGCAAGAACCCTGGGAGGTGAGTTGGGCTGAGAGAGAGGAACTGGCCCTGAGTCACCCAACTGCCTTCCATGGTCAAGGCAGGACTTAGATCTCACAGTCTCCCAGTTTCTAGCTTGGTGCTTTAACCACTACACCAAACTGGCTCTCTCTTTTTAGAAAGATTTCTTAAGAAGGAAAACAGTAGTAATAAAAGTATCCCAGCAAGAGAATGATTTTAAATTTAAGAATCCATATTCTTAAAATGGAGTATTTTTCTCAAATCCTTTCAGTGTACCGAAGGGGTGTTTCCTCTCCAACACAGGGAAAGTCTGCTGTTGTGAATTGCTCATACAATAGCTGTCCAAAGCCTTATCAGTTTGAAAACCAATTCCATAGCATTACTTTAAATTATCTTTAATTTCATTATTATAACAGAGTTATTTAGCTATTTACTAGTGTTGTCTGTATCTCATTTGATCTATGCATCTCATGAATGATACAGACTTTTGATTTTAATAGCTGCAATTTATTATTCCAAAATAGAGGTGCGCATTGACTTCACACAACACACTAAACCTCATAAACCTAATTCAAAAACACAATTGCTAGGTTAACATAACATGTTATGCCTATGCAAATCAGTCATAATATGGCTTAACAGGATGCCTATATTCACATAGCAAATGCCTGGGTTTTTAAAGTAAACTGAACCATAAAGCACCCAGTTCCATGTAATCTACCATGTTTTGCAATTCCAGGGACTTACCTGCTGTTGAGGATTTCAGAAAGCATCTTTCTTGGCAATATTTAGAAATGTCTAAATTGCAGTTGTATTTTTTTTTTTAAATTTCCAAGCAAGTTCTTGTGGACTCTGTCCCTAAAGTAATCTTTAATGGTGGTTGCAAGGGCAGCAAATGAAAGAGTTAACAAAAATGGAAGGTTTGCAAAAGTGATAAAAAGGGACATTTGAAATATAGTGGAGGCTATTTAAGAACAACATATTAGAGGCACAGATGGTCTGCATACCTCTGAACAAAGAAAAAGTAAAAAGAAAAGAGTAAATATGCCATAGTGAAACTCAGAAATTCATAAGGGATATTGTCAATTTAAATCACACCTCTTGAGAAAAATTTGTTACCTGCTACTGTGACAAATAACACCCATAAATGCAGAAGATAAAATAAATTGTATTTTAAAATGCTCTTTTTATTGCTTTCTGGCTTTGGCCAAGTTCCAAATCACTTTGCAGTCAGTGTGATTCTGCTATCGGATCATCTTTGTTGCATCTCTGTATAGCTCTTTGTTTTTAACCCAACAGTTTCATTTAAGGGTATAAGGTTACTTCCTTCTCAATCACCTTTATCAGTAATTAAAAGTTGAGTTTTGTAGATTTCCTAAATCAAGAGAGTGGCTTCTTCAGCAGAGCTTTTAAACAGTACCTTATTTAGACTATGAGAAAGATATCTCACCTACATTGCGGTTTTCTGTCAAAAGATCATTAAGATTGTGTTAGATGGTAATAATATCTATACACATACACAAACATATACACACTTATTGGCTGATAGATGGGATCAGATGCTTTCTTTGAGCATTCTGGTCTCTTGGCAACTTATAACTGAACCAAAGATGCTACTCAAATATGATTTTAAAATGTATTTAATTAGTTATAAAGTATTTATGACATTATTATAAAATCATCTTAATCTTGTTCACTCATCTATTACAATTACATTATTATTACTATTAGGCTTTTAATCATTTTTAATTTTACTATTTACTATTTTACTATTATTGTTGCTATTAAGAGGTTATTTTGAGTAATGTTGCTAAGAATTTTAAAATTAATATTTCAAATTACTTTAAAAAATCTCTTGCATCCCGAAATGTAAGCCAAAGGCACTTAAAAAAAAATCCACACCAACATAAGGATTTATGAGTTGTTTCTGTGTCTAACGAAATCAGTCTTTTGCAACACTCCAGAGTGTATATAAAGAGGTTTTTAAAAAAATCTTTTATAGCATAAAAGTAATAGTTTCTTCTCCTTCTTTGCAGTCCTGGACATACACTAAAACAGGAAATATTTTGGAGTAGTTTTGTTTCATCTGTTAACAATTGTTTTGTGTGTCTCACATTAACGTAATGGGAGACATCCAACATATAATAGTATTTGATCTCCATGTAGAAATCTAGGGTGCCATACATTTTATTTCATTAGGATAACAAGAAGAGCATGCACAAAAGATGGTATTGTTTTTCAGTTCCCGTTAGGCGATATGTAGTAGCTACCTTGTTCAGTCAGCTTCTTTGATAACATTTGGGGGGAATGTGCCAGTGTTGTACACTCTGACAATTGGTTTCACAAGTATTAGTTGAACAACCAGTGCAAGTAGTACCGACAATACTTAGCCTAAAAGTTGCAAAGAGTGAAATAGCTTATGTAAAAAAAAGTATTTAACGCTCTGGAAGGTTGTTAATAGGATGACATATTGAATACAGTAATATATGTGGAACTTTTCCAGATATTACATATTCCATTTAGAGCATTCTGAAAAATGGATGAGTATCTCTCTGCTACGTGAATTCTAGGCATCTTTAATGTAGCCTGAATGTTAATTTTTAGAAAGCAGCATTACTCATGGCCTTTCAGTCTAAATACATGTAGTGAGTATAGAACGTGGTCTTGAAGGACAGAAGGAACATCTTCTACTAACGCAACAACAAATAACTGAGTTTTGAGCCCAGATTAAGAATGTGGTTTACAAAAATACGCCTTTACCCTTAATTCTCATAAAGCTAAAAGAGGGAGGGAGGAAAGTACATCAAGTCTTGCAAGATTCCCTTATTATAACTGTAGTAGTAAACAGCTTTACATCTGAATGTATATGTTTCTTAATCTGGTCTACCTTGTGGGAATAACAGTACATTATCTTTGTTTACTATATAGGTCTTTGCAGTTGAAACGAATATGAAAAATAAAATAATATCGATCACAACCCTTATAAATCTAATGCAAATTCCATTTTATTGGAAGGCAAATAAATGAATAAATTAGTAAACATTTTGTTGCTTGAAGCCTTAGAAGGAATACTTTCCATTCCCAACTGTATGGATTCCCTCTGCTGTCTCTAGATACTTTACACAACACGCTGTTTACAAGCTGCTTTTAATACAACGGCCATTAGCCCTTAGGAAGCAGTTGCCACAGAAACCCACACAAAACAATCAGTCACATGACTAAAATATTTAAAACATATTTAAAATAACCAAAGTCATCTGCTGCTTTGTTCAAAATGCTTCAAACCCACCCACCCCCATTCTGCACAGCATTGCAAGAGGTGATAAAGCCATGTGCTTCAAATGCCAATAAATGTCCAAATGTATTAGATTCATAATTTATTCTCTCTGCAATGATCTGGACAGATGACAAAATCTTTTCCATTGAACAGTTTATAGCTTGCGTTTTCATCTTGTTGACAAAGAACAAATGATGTTTTATTGTGATGTTCAGGTCAGGATCAAGTTCCAAATAATCTCAGAATATCTTGCATTGATTGTGGTTGCTTATCCTAATGATACGACCGTGCTGTCCAAACAAAGAAGCATTTCTTGAGGTGGAAACCTAAAGCATTTACACAAACCTATGGATTCTTTGTGGAATGGCAGCAGGAAAACTTAGCTTCCATTCATCACTTCACAGGAGCTCTGGTGTTTTTTAGATCACTCTATCTTGCAGCATAATGCTGTCCAAGAAGGCTGCTTTAATGCAATTGGGACAGCCATCTGCTTATTGGATCATTTGCTGCTGGATCGGCAGTAAGTTAGCTACCCATAATTCAGCTAGAATAAGGCAGTTCTGTCATACAAATCTAGTCTCATAGTAACAACTTTACAAAATGTTAGACTTCCTTTACAATGGGATGATTATTTTGAGGATAAATGAATCTATGCAGGCAGTCTTCAACTTATGACCACAATTGAACCCAACATTTCCATTGCTAAGCAATGGAAGATAAGTAAGTTGTGCCTCATTTTACAAACTTTTTTTGCCACAGATGTTAAGTAAATCACTGAGGTTGTGAAGCGAATCTGGCCTCCCCTGTTAACTTTGCTTGTCATAAGCCAGCTGGGAAGGTTACGAATGGTGATCACATGACCCTGAGACAGTGCAATTATCATAAGTACTTGCCAGTTGCCAAGTGTCTGAATTTTGATCACGTGACCATGGAAATGTTGCAACGGTTGCAAGTGTGAAAACTAGTCATAGGTCACTTTTTTCGGTGCTGTTGTAATTTTGAACCATGGTGGCACAGCGGTTAGAATGCAGTACTGCAGGCTACTTCTGCTGACTGCAGAAAACTGGAAATAGTTTTCACCAGCATTTCAACAAGGACTGCATATGAACTGTATTTGCAAAGATCACAGTTTTTCCCCTCCCATTTGTTTTAACCAGTAAAATAGTATTTTTGTTAAGTGGGAGACTAGGAACATCTTCTCATATGTAGTCTTTATAGTCTGGAAACGCTGCATAGGTTCCAATGGCAGCTGCAGATAAGAATAAATCATTTTTTCTTCCTAGTTCTGTACCTGTTGATCAGAAAACAGGAGTAAAAGGGGTTTTTTTCCCCCTTGCAATGTTTCATCATTTTAGGGCTTGTGGGCAGTTTGGTGTCCCATTGGTGAGAACTTGGCTTCAGTTGCATGTAATTATTTCACACATTTTTAAAGGGAAGATGTCTTGGTGGTTTGGCAATGTAGCAATTGCTCAGATTTCTTTTCTGCATAAGATTAAACAGACGTGTACAGCATGAATTAAAAATGTGCAAAGTGGGAGTACTAGCAATTTATTATTTTCCTCTTTTGTGTGCAGGGATGGTGAGAGGACTTTCCTCTAAGAGCAGCACAGTAGTATCTCTGGATGGTGCCATAAAAGAAGATTTTGTTTTGTTCTACATTTTCGTAGTCTTTTGTGGCAGAAGGAAGTGAAAACAATTTGCAAGTTAGCTTCAAAAAGCTTTTGAGCAGTTAAGAAATGTGGAAATATCCAAGAATGTGATATAAGTAGATGAAATTGCCAGTTTGTTTATTGATAAGATGAAAAGGAAAATGGATTACCCAAAAAAGAACAAAATAAGATATTTCATATAAAATGTATGTACTAATGTAGATAGGAATGTAGCTACATATTATTACAATTGCTAGCTAAAAAGAAATCCAAGGATTCTGGACTGAATCCAGATTTATGCTCTGCAATAGAGCAGTGATTTCTTCTCCACTAAAAGCACTCCAGACATACAGGTGCAGCCTACATGATTGATTTTTTTCTCTCTCTCTCCCTGTCCTCCATCCTTCCCACCTTTATTATTTTTACAAATAACTCAAGGCAACAATACATACCCCACACACCTTCCTCCTGCTATTTTCCCCCATAACAACAACCCTGTGAGATGAGTTGGGCTGAGAGAGAGTGACTGGCACAGGCTTTTGTAGCTAAAATGGGACTTGAACTCACAGTCCCTTGCTTTCTACCCTGGTGCCTTAACCACTAGACCAAATTTGCTAAATGAAGAATTCTTACTATTTTCCTCATTCTGTTACCTACCATATTTAGTAGGACCTTGCAACTGATGTTTTCATGAGTTGGAATGGCTGCTGTAAAGAAATTGCAATGGACAAATTTGCTTCCATCAGCCTTATAGCAACATTTTTAACAACATATACAAACTTACAAAATAAATATCTTTTTTTAATATGGACTATCCAAACTTGTCAATAGTCACTGTCCTAATTACAGACTTTAATAGAAAATCTATTAATGACTTAAATGGGGTGCCCTAGAGCAAGATACAAGCAAAACTCAGAATAAAATGTTGAATAAGAAAGTAATAGTTAAGAAAAGTCTTCTTTCTGAGAATGGTTATAAAGAGTAACATATTTTTTTCTTTCCAGTATTTTTTCCTTGAAAAGATTCTTTACAGAATACTGTGAATAAATTACAGATCTTCTAGAGCATTAATGCACACCTAACAAAGCAAGCAGCAACAACAGTGATCTACAATGCATGCTTATGAGATGGAATAAATAATTGTCTGAGAGTTAAATACTTCTTTAAAAAAATAAATTACAGACTATTGAGATACTGCTGAACAGGAAAGATTTGAAGAATATAATGGTAAAAGTATATAAAAATTTGAACTATTAAGATAATTGACTTTAAAAACATTTGGTAATCTTGGCTAGATTGCATTACTATTGGAAAAGATGCAAAACGCCTGACAGTTTTAGGGTCCTGATGTCTGACTGTGACTGAATCTGGTTGTTATGTAGGCCCGAAATATGCAGAGTTTTCACAGAGCATGTTAAAATCCAACAGTAATAAAAACAGGGCTTAAACTCTGACTTTGCTATAGATAAAATGATTTACAGTCAATTCTTCTTTCACTGAAATTAACATTGAGAGAAAGCAAACTTCTACAAAATCACTGCAGAAATAATGTGAGAACAATGGCTATTCAGTTAAAAATATAAGGGATTATTGTTTTAATACAGCTGAATGTTTGACTAAAGAGCTTTAACGATCACTACCAGAATGTTTGAGCAGACACAAAAAAATAGGTTTATTAAGAAGTATTAATGGGTCTTGTTTCTTTGGAAAAAAAATCAGTGTTTATTCCTCAAGAATTTATTTAGAAAGCAATTGTGGTCCATAATTTTGTAAAAACTAGGTGATTTAAAAATTTGGCCCTAGCAGATTTTAAGAAAAAAAGAAGTGAGCAGTAATATTTTCAGTTTCACATTTCTATGTATGGTCCTATTTATTAGGAAAAGCTGAGGAAGAGGAATGGGAAAGCCCAGTAGGAATGGGAAAATATAGGTGAAAAACTGTGTGATATGAGATACCTCTGTCAACGGAAGCACCTTAAGCAAAGAAGCATTGTTGTTCAGATAGATGTTTGGTTACCATAGTAGTTGAGATACCTGTCTAGAATAGATAATTATAATATCAGCTTGATGGGGTGAACCAGGAATGCCTGGACTCAGGGCTTTGAAGCCCAATGAGAAAATATTTAAAATTTTTACTTTACAAAATTTTACAAAACAACCTAAGATGCCTTTCTAAGCCCCCTATAATAGCTGTAATTTACACTCTGTGTGAACAAGCATTTTAAAACAAAGCTACACAAACTATGTGGATATAAATGCAGCCAAAATCGATGCTTTCCAGCTGGAGCAAAGAATAAACAAAAGGACTGTAAACTAAGATATGACAGTTTTATTAGCTTTGACTTTTAAGCAGTATATATTATAGCAGATCACATGTCAATATAGTCAGATTAAAAAGTACAGTAACATATTTCCTTGCTTCAGTACAGCAAATCACATTTTACTTACTTTCCTAATACATGTCTGAAAACACATTTCATTTTTCCATGCTCAGAAGAAACAGTTGTCATCATAATTTACCAGGAAGTTTATTGCCTGTCACTTTTCATCATGTAACTTCACCAAGTAGTCAAGTTCTTATTGTTCTTTGGTGTTTTTAATGTTCTTTTTTTTAAGCAATCTATGCAGATTTCAATGTATTTATTTAATACATAAAGAATTTCTGTAAAAGTAGAATTGCCGGGTCAGGCCACTTACCTATCAGTTTAAAAAGCTCTTTGTTTTAATCTAGTTTTCTGAAACACGACAAATTACATTTTCTATTAATATCTTCACTTAATGAATTTAATTACAATAAAAGCTTCCAGGAGGCTGCATTTTGATAGCTGTCCAAAATCTGTTTGATCTGAAACACCCAGACAGAATAATTATTAGGGCTTTCTGAGCTATTTTATACTATATAAGGAAATCTAGCTTGTGCTTTCAAATGAAACTATTTCATTCAGGAGCAGTATGAATTTCCTAGCCCTATCAGATAAGGACATTTTCTCTCTCTGTTTCTCAAAATTATACATCGATGTTCTACCTGTTTTGCTTTTGTTGAGATTGTTTTTCTTACTCAAAGGGATTATTTTTCTACATACAATATTCCTTTCTGAAGGACAAATCCATTTGATCTTATTCTAAGCAAATGTCTTCATCATCATCTACCTAAATTACAATATTGTTTAGCCCTGGAGAAGATAACAGTGTGATTTTCATAGCTCTCCAATCATGCCAGCCAAGGCAAAACGTTATGGAATAGTTATTATTTTTGTATTTTTCAAGACAGTACTGTTCTTTCCTTTTGATCCTTGCAAGCTGAAGCAGATGAGGAATTTAATTTTATTAGATTTAGCATTTTTCAAGGGAAGTGCAACATCTTTTGGATCTACTTCTTGAAGCCATGAAGTAGCTGATTGAAAACTTGGCAAGACTGCCTTGAGGTCCTCCAGAAGTCACCTTGGCGTGCATGTGCTGCATGCTCAGAAGATATTCCTGCTGAAATAGCCAAAATTAGGCTTTATTTCTAGGGTCACCTTATCCTCTAACAAATCACTACGGCACGTTCAGTGCAATTTACTTATAATTAGCATAGCTGATATAATGTGTATTTTAGGATAAGGATTCCATCTGATAAAAAGAAACATCTCATGCAGCAATTATCAAAGTATATCATATCAATGAGCAGTCTGCAGAATCACAGGGGATTGTGGATCTGATTTTTATTTTTGTATATTGGTATGCCACTTACATGGCTGCCCTGTATTCAGTGGAAGGTGAATATCTGTGGTCTGGTTTAAGCAAAAGATGTGAGCCAATAATTGCCCAGAGAATGCAGGAATTCACTGTGTGTAGACATTATTGTCATTTTTTTTATTGTCTTGACATTCCCCCCCCCGCCCCCCGCTAGGGCAATCATAAACAGTACAGCTGTATCCATGTAGGCCTAGTTGTGTTCATACTTCACTAACCTATACAGTTAAATAAGCCAAATAATAAATTAATTGTTTGTAGCTCACACATCAATTCATTTATGTTTTCAGGGTTAATTATAATAAAATATGAGATAAGCAGATGAGCTTATTAAAAAGAAGTAGTTGGTTTTAATGTTTGTTGTTTTCTGGGTGGTTGCACTTGTATGCACCAAAAACAAAATTGCTTACACTATTTTTATAGTTGCCTCAGTATTTACTTTTTGTGCAGCTAACTGTTTAATTTTACTATTGGTTTTCTGTACAATATACGCAATTTCAGATCTTTTCAATTGAAAAATGTTTGTAGAAATATTTTGGGAGTCTTCAGAAGATAGTTCTCTTCCCAAGGCATCAGAAGAATATGTTGTTTTAACAAACATTTATAATTTTAAATTTCTAGACAAGAGTTATTTCTCTCCTAAGGAAGTGGGTGCATTCCTACAGTAAATCACAGGCCCTACTGTGTATAACAAGAATTGAGTATTGATTCAGTTGTTTAACATTCAATTGTCATCATATCATTTTTATGACTGTTCCATTTCATAGGGTTTTTTAGTTTTACCTGAAAAATAGGGTTGTGCAAATTGTTCAGGAAAAGTGAACCAATGATCATGATTTTACTTCTTGAAGAACATTCAAGCTGAGCTAATTGACAATATTTGTTCCTAAAAATCAGTTCTTATTATAGAATAGTGTTTGTTTTAGCAAACAACAAATTTTTTTTTGCAAAACAGATAAGATAATACATCAAATGGTTGAATTCCAATATATCTCCAAACTTCGCCATAGTCAGCTTCATATCATTGTGTCATTAGCATCAAAGGGGATTTCCTCCTCAGTGATGGTCAAGATCATAGATGAGCAACTTTTGCTGACCTGAGGCTCATACTTAGTGTCATGCATTCCCAGCAGACTCAGAAAAAATAGTATTAAATGTAATGCATACTTTATAGATATTAACATATTAAAATAATATTTAAATCAATTTAAGATTAAATATGACTGACAGGATTGTTCTCGATTTATATATTTAATAATTTTATTGTTATATTAAAATTACAATATGGTGGTAACTTTCTTTTGAGTTTGAACTTGAAGGTCTATCTACATGTCTAATATATAATCTTAATTTTAGGCTTCAGTTATATGTAACTAATTGATTCAGTGAGCATATTTAGACAACATAGTGAGTTATCCTAAATTTTCTTTAACAGTTGTTTAAGTATCAAATGATTATCTACCAATGAATAAATCAAGATAAGCTTAGATAAGCCTTATATAAGCAAAGGCCAAATTAACACAAAGACAAAAGGAAAGAGAGCTTCTATAGGCAACATACAGCTTAGCAATAAAATACCTTGCCAGAAGCATAAATGGGAATGAAATTCCCTAGCAACTAATGTTGTGCAGTTTTAATCAATATATTTTGTACAGTTTATCTAGCCCATCTCACAATAGAGTGACTCTAGGTGGTGAACAAAGATTAAAACAGAAACACACTGTAGAAACATCAAAAATAAACATGAACATGAAAGTTTACCCCTTGTGGATAAGTATGTTGAATTTTTATTTTCCAAACTATGTCATTTAAATCATTGTGAGTAGTAAAGCTTTTATATTGGTTTTTTTTATTATTATGGATAGGTGTGTGTCTGTGTGTTGTTTTATTTTGATTTTGTGCCTTTGAGTCAGTCTTGAGTGCTGGCTCAAAAGCAGGCTTATCTTTGGTAACTGTAATGATACTTCAACCAGAATCATTTTATTGAAAAAGGAAACTCCATAAACTCATTATTGCTCATTATACAATATAAATTGAAGCAATTAAGTTAAATGAAGAAAGATAGATTCTGTAAAAATAAAAGGCAAGGCTATTTTTATTAGAAACATTAAATATTTATTATACAAATAACATTTTCAATGTAAGTTGCGTAAGTTGCTCAAATGAGTCTGCAGTTTTCTTGGCAAGATTTCAAAAGTGGTTTTGCCACTGCTTTCTTCCTAGAGCTGAAAATGACTGGGCCAGAGTCATCCAGCTGGGCTTAAGATGGGTTTAGGAATCAGTCACCTGGTTTCTAGTCTGGGCCCTTAACCACTACACCAGACTAACACTCTGTGGACATACATATGATTAAGTTGGATGGTAAAATTATACTGCCTATGCAAAGTCACAATGTCTTTTCTCAACTAGTTGGCCTGCCTTACAGTTCTGACAATGATTTTTTAAAAATCTTTTATATGTGTGTGTGTGTGTGTGTGTGTGTATGTGTGTGTGTGTGTATATATGTGTATATTTGAATGTATCCACTGAGAGTTGCTTAAGATTAAATATTTATAGGGTTGCCCTGGCAGCCAAATATTTCACATCTATAAATGCATATTATTTAAATTACTATCAACTAAGGGAACATCATATAAAATAATAGTAAATAATCAAACGTATTCTTTATGTTTGATTGCCGAGAAAATCCAGGTAGAAGCGATGCTTAAGGTAGCAAAATAATGTATAAAATACGTTCATGAAAAATATTTTAATACATAATAATTTGCTAATAATCACACATTTATAGTCCAATCTTTAAAACAATATTAATAATGAAGTCTATTTATTTATTAATGATATTTCTATGGCTGCTTAGTTTCAGAGTGACTCTATATGAAGTTTTCGCACATCCCATAAGAATAATCTGGTGAATTAGGCATGTTAATTTTTTCCCAGCGAACCCAGAGGCACTTAAGCAGGCTTATCTTTGGTAACTGTAATGATACTTCAACCAGAATCATTTTATTGAAAAGGGAAACTCCATAAACTCATTATTGCTCATTATACAATATAAATTGAAGCAATTAAGTTAAATGAAGAAAGATAGATTCTGTAAAAATAAAAGGCAAGGCTATTTTTATTAGAAACATTAAATATTTATTATACAAATAATATTTTCAATGTAAGTTGCGTTTTCACTTTATAGCGCTGAATAATTTATTTTTATAAAGAAAACGATGCCCAAATTGAACATGGAGAGAAGTACTGAATAACTATATTACAAAGCAACTGAACAAGTCAGTTAACTATTAGTAGAGATAGCAATCAGACATAAGAAGAAAAGTTTTTCTTGTATTTTAGCACATTGATATACATTTAAGAAATTGGGGGGGAGAGGAGCTGTAGTAAGCCTCGCTTGCCTTTTGTAATCACTCCCAAGAATCAATGAAGATTATTTTAAATCTGCTGAAGGTTTTAACAATAACATTTGAAAAAGCAACAAAAAGTGTAAATAGCCAGTTTAGTGTATAACAAAATATTCCATATGGCAGCCTTCACCAATAGCCGTGTTGAGTGGGAGATTATGGAGCTGAAGACCAAGTTGTGTGGATTGGGGAAGATTACCATACAGTATTGGATTGTAAAATGAAACTTTTATTAGGGCCACTGAAAGACAAATAACAGCGTAATCCTAACCTGAAAGAAACACAATGGTCACTAAGTAGTACCTTTATTGATGGAATAGTTTTCATCAGGACACCAGGGATGTTTCCTCTTTCTCTTGTAGTCTTTCACTCTCCTAAAATACCTGCGCTGAAGGAATGGAGACTCTAAAGCAGAAGGCATCGAGAAACTGCAGGGAGGAAGACAAGGAAATGTTACTATGTGAATAGATAAATGCATGTGCAATATAAATGGAAAATGTATGTAGGCTTACATATTTATAACCTTACAAAATAAGAATATATTCTTATGTGGAAGAGTTTGAATTCACCTGAGCTGCTCTTACGCTGTGCCTTCCACACTACCTTCCAAATTTAAATAAGGGAGATGGGGAGAAAAAGAAGATTGTTGGGAGGTCATTATTACAATATTATTCTAAACTGCAGGCTGGGGTTTTCATCCTATCCATGAATACTGGGTTTTTTTATTCCTTATAATGTTTTTATATATCTTAACAGCCTTAAGATTCTATACTACATAGGACCTAACCTACTATCAAATTAAAGTGCTTTCCACCTATTCCAAAGTAATCGGCATAAAATTGGTTGTCACTGCTGACAAGCTCTGTTCTGCCTTTAAAATATTGAGCCTGTTTGGCAGTATCCTGAGTTACTGTGCAGGTTAGGTTAAGCAAAGATGTTCCTATCTCCCTTCTTAACATCACCACCAGTCATTACGTTGCTGTGAATGAAAGGTGGTTTTGACAGATGTTTGGACCCTCTGGTTAACCCTTTGTCAAAACCTAGTCCTAGGACAACTGATATATAATCCTTTCTTTATTGGGTGACCCTTCAGTATCTTGTACTTGAGGTACTATAGTGGACAATTTTCCTGCATCACCTGTTGAGTGGAATGGCTTCTGTTTTGCAAGAGCACAAAATCAAAGTTAAAACAAGGCAGTACTGTAGATGGACTGGCAAAGTGATTTTTCACTGGGCATTTTAGTATGCCCTAAAAAGATATTATTGTCCGTGAATGAAATTTTACTAGAAAGTAGATGTCACTAAAATTAATACATTTAAGTTTACAAGGTAATGTGGTTGGAACTGAGATGATCCACTGATTCATTTCTCCTGAAAATTTGAACTGAAGCCAAAGTCTGAATACATATCTTAGAATTATAAGAAAGTAGCTTTTGTCACAGCCATTGATCATCCAGCTGCTTAATTATACACATACTACTTTTTATATCCATTTGATGAACTGTATAAAAATATATTACGGTATGTTTTCCATTTGCTGTATAAAAAGTAATGACAATAGTATTGCCACTCTATACTAATTAGGCTGTGGAACAGGATGTGGTCTGCTCAACTGCTCGTGACAAAATCTTGTTATGTGCTTATTGGAAGGGAAGTTCATAAAATATTTCCCCAGAAACAAGTTCCAAACTTTTGAAAAACCTTGGCATTTACAGTGCTATTTCACAATTTGATAAAAAGGGAATATTTCTCTAGAAAATAATATGCTTTAAGAGAGATTCAAAATAACATCTAAATCTATATTTGTCTTAATTATCTGAATAGAGCAATTGATACTTGGCATAATCATTAAATATAAAGTAAAGCCCGGGACTGAAAACAGCTGAATTAGAATTGCCAAACTCTCCCTCTACTCCACAACAGAAGGTTCCAAAAACCCCCATCATTTTTCAGCAGTGTTCCCTAGATTGGTGGTGAAAGATGATTTAATTGGTTTCATTTTATTTTTTTGTTCATGTAACCAAGGGTGAGATTTAGTGAGATTCTTCTACAATCAAACACTCATTGGCAGATGAATATTAAGAAAGGTGCTTTGCTTTGTTTTGTTTTAAAGGCTGTGTGGATGTGGACTATATGACAGACATAATTTCTGAAAGCAGTTTTTTAAACAGATGCCAAGTTCAGTAATGGTTATTCTAAGACTGTTAATATCCTACATTTATTTTGCTTTATGCTTCATATTAGATCGAACATGTACAGTACATGTACATTACAAATACTATAGTTCTCTCATCTGTGATCTTAAGAGGTATATTTACCAATTCAATTCATCATAAAAAGCACAGTTGCTCATAAACTGGTCTCGCTCCTGTTAAGTTCGTTCATGCGCTTGATTGTTTAGCCCCTTATACTCACTAACATAGATATTACTGTTATTTTCCCGATTGTAACAGAGGAATTAGGAGTTAATGAATGTTCCATGTAAACGTCTATGCCCTTAGGTTACAAAACTAAGATAAAGGCCACACATGATTATGAATGTTTGAAGATACACATAAATTGAAAAAAAAAATATTAGCATAGTAAATTAAAAACCTGGTCAGTTAAGCCCTCATTAACCTCATTAGCTTAGAATTGCCCACACTGCTGCATTTGGGACCAACTGATTTTCCAAGTGCCTTCAAGGGCAACCCCATATAGAGCATGTTGTAATATTTGTTCTGTGAGGAAATTAGAGTATGAGTGAGTGTCACAGTTATCTATACTTCATTCCTGCTATTGCCTATATTTCATTCATGTCATTCATGATTAAAAATATTGTCTAACTTTCATGCTTATTATCTATCTCCTAAAACTCTCACATCTGCTTGTTTGTAACCTTCAGTTGGGCAAAATTGGAAAGTATAGGACAACAGTTATTAAACCAAGGTAACTGTAGTGGGCTAACTTGTTGGGATCTATGACTCTGATGGGAATGAAATTCGGGGAAGTTGTGGCCACTTCAATGCCATCATACTTTCTGATTATATTTCCTAGAAACCTGTAGGTTGTGTGGCACAAGGGAAGATGGGGAACCTTGGGGAAATACCAGGGATGTAGTTTTTCTTGTGGCCCACAGTTCCCTTTGTCCCCCTTCCTCTTGGGAAAATGGCAGACAATTCTGTGGAACAGCCAAGGACAAAGAAGAGTGATTTCTGAACTCCCTGCCAGTTTCCCTCAAGCTTGTCACTGGGGAAGCCAGCAAGAAGTTGGAAATTGCTTTTGTTCCCACTGCTCCCCCCCCCCCGGTGTTCATTCTATTTGTCTGTGTAAGTAAGGAAATATTTCTGAAAGGATGATGCAAAAAGTCACGGGTTGTCTAGTTTGTCACTAAAAAATATCTAGGCTGATAAAGAAGACAGCATAGGAATTGTGGAAATTTCTGCATTTTGGTGAATTGGCCAAATTGTTGTAGTTGTTGAAATTATTACAGTTTTAAGGGAATAGAAGTAAAGAATCTGAGACACAATTTGCATCTTTTATTTACATTCTTATAGCTGAAAGCTAGGCATTATTTTATGTGAATCACCACTTTTGTTGTCCTTCTAAAGGAGGTTAATAAATGCTATACAGAAAAACGTTTATATGGTAAGAACTTGGTTAGCTGATTCTGGATTTTTGTTTTCTGTTAGAGATAAGAATATTGGTTTATGTCATAAATAAATTTAGAGTTACCATTTTTGAGTATGTTGCTCTTCACAGAAGGTATTACATTTGCCTTTGTAATATAGCTGCATTTCAAAATAAAGCAGAATATATAAATATAAAATTTACATTAAATGTTACACTGTATTCTTCCCACCAGATTAAAAAGAGTAGTGTTCATTTTTCTGTAATATTCCACAACCAAAGCTGCCAGAAGAAACAAAAGAAACAACACAAAATGGTATTTCATGTGCCAAAAACTATTGTGGTTTCTACAAGGCTAAATTAATCCAAGTTATAATGACATTTACAGAGATGATCTGATGCCATTTCCCAGTTTAACAAAATTCTCCCTGATTCTTTCCCCCCCTTATGATTGGAAATGTCCATTTAACAAAGAGTAAGAATAATAAAATCAGTGAGGCCATTGTTATGAAAAGCAGCCCAAGATTTAACATATAGGCCAACTGAATACATAAATAAAGTCCATTCCCAAAAATTCATTAATGTTTGAAAGAGCAGTTATCATCTCTAAATCTTGGGCACATTTCAGAAGTGCAGATCGGGCTTTACTCCCTGCCGTATGCCTTTTCAATGAATGTGACACCACAGTTGTAGCTTCATTTAAAGTAGCAATTGCAATTTAAGTTGATAAGACTATGTAAGTCTATGACAATCTGAGACACTAAACATTTTTATCTGCAATTAGTTTTACTGAAACCAGTGGACTACATCATCCACACAAAAATAATAACTTGGGAATTAGTTACATCTGATCGAATAGATTGGTCCAAAGCTGAAGTGCAGAGCTTTTTAAAAATTATTTTGCTCTTCCTTTAAAATATATACTAGGTGAATCATTTTTGCTATTGCTACTTATTTTGTTTTAAAGCCTACCTTAAATATCTTAGTATTATTGATGATTGCCTCAAGAAAGAGATACTTTTGCAAGGGATTTTATGTACAACCTATCATTTACTATTAATGTTATAATAAACCTCATTACTTTCTCAACCCTTAACCACAGAGAGGAGAACAGTGCTGGAAGTAATAAAGGAGAATATCTGTAGCTCGGGATTGAAATGAAAGGCCTTTAGTGTTCTCTGAGCTTGGTTGTTTTCTTGCAGATGATGATGGTGCACTGATGACGTTGCCTAGTTTGGGTAATGAAACATCTGCAGGAAAACAACCAAGCTCACCAAGGACCTCTCAGTGCTGAAAGTCAGTGAAAAGAACAGATATCTGGACCTTTAAAATCAAATGAAGATTTTTTTAAAATGTGGCTGTCTACTGCAATGAGAAGCAACACTTCGTAGTTTAATTGTTATGATGAAATTTTGCTTGATTGCTGAATACTGCAACAGATGACAATATTACAAATGATAATTTGTATCATCTTTCATTAGACTTTCAACTATTTTTATTCACCATAGAATCATAATTGATTAACAAAAAACCTAGGGTAGGATGTAGTCTTTTGCAGTCATTTTTATATAAAACGCATTGTGTATCTCCTAACTTACATTGGGCTGTGACCATGAAACCTCTTTGTCAAGAGAGAGTGTGTTTATATGCATGTATTATCAGAGGAGAAAGAAATTATTTGCCAAAAAACAAGCAGGACCAGTGCTAAATTCCCAGGTTTCCACTGAGTGAATATAGAAAACATTTCCTAGAATCGTATTTTGTTTGCTGGCTCCTGGAGGAAGGGGCAAGAATGCATAAATTTTAAATGGCAAATACAGTCTAATACAGGTAATATCTCTGCATAAAACTAAACAATGGAACAAATAGTGGCTGAATTCACCTTTCACAATAAGCCATTGTTTCTCTTCATGATCATTTATTGATGCATACATAATGCTAAGCCAAAGCATAACTAGTAGTCACAGTGATTGGCCACATATATTATGCTGAAGGAAGGAAAACCAGAGAATTATGGCTAGTATACAGTATGTGACATTACTAGTTGTCTGTCTTCACCCATGCTGCTCTGTTCAGATAGAGGATAAGGTAGTTGTTATCGTCATGGAGGCCACCATTAGAGCAGCTTCCAAACAATTCAGAGGAATACAGTTCTGTTGCCATCTCTGAAAAGTAATAGAAAGCTGATAATCTACCGAGTGGACAACAAAGTCTATCTTTTGCACATTAGCACCCCCAAGGAACTATACTTGCAGTTTTCATTGCTACATGGGAGTTGCAATCTAGAACTAATACAAGAGGAGTGGATTTTTAACTGGCAAATTGGCCTTTTGCCTTATTTTTTCTGATCGCAAGTTTATTTAGTTCTTGAAAATATTAATGGTAGTTTAAAATAAAGGCAAAAGATTGTGTAATTTCCTTAATTGTGATACATACTATGATCTGCACTTGTGTGCATTAATATACGTGAGGAAAAATTAGTTGCAAAACCCAGAAAAGATAGAAGCCTCCATGAAAGCATACTTACAGTCAGTCCTAATAAATTAATTTTGAACAAGATAATGTGTTCAAGTTCATGGAAAGAGGTAAGCACAATTGAAAGTAAATTCAGTTTGATCAGTGATAGTGATAAATTCAATTGCTGAGCTCCAATTAACTGTACTCCCTCCTACCCTGTTATGCACCTGATGTTAAGAAAAAGCCATATACTTTTCTTGTTCCACTGACTGTCAGGATAATTGGTCATTTCCCCCCTTCTCACTATGCAAGATTTCCATTTGTATCATTCAGTCCTATTAATATTAGGTGATGAATCTGTTAAAAGCAATATGACTTGACAGTGAACAAGAGAGAATAAGGAATAAAATAAGGAATAAAAACATGGGAAATTATTGACAAAATGGCTGATTATATTACTATTTTCTGTCCAATGCATCAATTCAGCCTGTTAGAACCTATGCATTTATTTATTATTTATTTATTTAATCAAGAGATATGGTTGTCCAGCTCAATAAATGGCCTGGGTGTCTAAAAATATTAATATATATATATATATTAAAAAACCCCACACGTACTAAAATAAACACAGCAGCTATGAAAAACCACAATTATTAGCATAGTGAGGGGATGGACTCCTTCATACAGTCTTCAAATATATTTTGCATTATATTCTGTTAGATTATTCTCTCCTATATTTTTTATTTTATGTTTCATATGTTTCAGTACTCTATAATAATATGCAAAAATTGACATTCAGAAAGAAGAATGGCAATATAAAAATTGGCACTGTTTTAAGATTTAGACATTTTTAGTATAAAGTTTGGTTCAATAACTGATTTTTAAAAAAAGTAAACAAGGTCCTAAAATATAAAAGACAGTAACAGTACTGTGTTTGTTTTTCATCAGAGGAATGATTTGATTTATTTTATCTCTTTATTTTTAGTATTTTATAGTAAGCTGTGTTCTTGACAAGCCTTGGATGTCTGCCAATATTTGACTGGTGATTTCTTAGTCTTATCAGAGATTATGCATAAAAATCTTAAAGAAAAACTATATCATTCTAACAAAATAGGAACTCACACATACAGTAGGCACACATCTCCCTGTTTCTCTCTCTCCTTCTTTCCTTCCTTCCCCTCTTCCCCTCAAATATGCGGAGGATAAAACGGCTAGAAGACAGTAATCCAGAAAATAATTTCTCTTATCCATTACCATAATGTTGGTGTTTGAAAGCATTACTGATAGAATGAAAGACAGAGGCACTATTTATTAGTTTTCAATTATGTTAATTCTTATAGCTCATTTTTATAATGAGATCTGAAGGTTAATCCATAAAATCAGGCTAAGGACCCTGTCATCCCTGGAGGCTTGCCAGAAAAATGCAATAACTTTATGAGGCAGAAGGATTATTGGTAGATAATTAGGCACATCACAATTTATGCTGAGTTTCTCAGTTGTCTGTTTCACACTTATATCTGCACGTACACATGCACAAACACAGAACAATCATACACAGTCAGCACACCAATATTCTATGCATATAGCAACTGGATAATTAACAATTAGGTAATTTCAAGAAGACTCTGAAGGATTCTAGCCATATTTCCATATATGTTTTATTTGGCTATTTAATACTTTATTATTTCTTATAGTTAGCTACCTTTAGTATCGTTATAGATTATTTCTAGGTTTGTTAAGTGCCACCCAACTCAAGACAGATTCTGGCTGGCTCACAATGCAAGGCAATATATAAATATCAATCTACATA